>JAHWFP010044232.1:4654-21530 GCA_023313725.1 Lithobius niger | reverse complement strand
AGGTCCCCCCACACTTCCCCTGAAAAATTCCAAAAATCCTGCATGGGGAAAACACATAAATTTTTAATTAACGGTCGCCATCTTGGATTTTTCAATAAAAAGCCATAATTCAGCAATGGACAATCATAGGGAGCTGCTGTTGGTGCCAAACGTTGCTGTGTTGGAATAAGAACTCATTACTGTAATAAAAAGTCTAAGCTAAAGAGTTGATATAACTTTATTAACATATCATAGCGTAAAACAGGCTTGATAACATACAAGATCAGCATTTTTTAACTAAAGAATTGCAAACACGTATACGTAAACAGGTAGTGTTCAATATGTCTGACAAATTTGTTATCTTTCATTAAACTCGTCTTCGTTTTGCATAATCTCCTCTGGTGGAGGCGCTGGTATGTTTGGTTTTGACATGATCTTCGGTATCAATTGCCTTAAAAATCGTCTTCATCCTCGGAATCCGCACCATTAATGTTATCTCTAAAATTTCCATAGGCTTTTCGGAAAGGTGGTGATGTATTCTTTCCAACAGTGCTAATCACAATTGAGTATTTTAAATAGGGACCGTCGTACGCCCGTTGAAAGGTGTTGCAATGGCGTAGCGGAGAAAGCGTATTGTGATTTTCAATTTCAAAGTGCTCTTACGAGCTATGTAATTATCCTAGATGGACATAGTTTGGCTCATCTGCAAGGTGGCGACGTATTCTTTCCAACAATGCTAATCAAAATTGTGTTTCTTAAATACGGACAGTGCTACGTCCATTGAAAGGTGTTGTCATAATGGTACAGTGGTGAAAGAGTTTGGTGATTTTCGATTTGAAAGTGCTTGAATGAGCTATCTAATTTTCCCAGATGGACATACTTAAGCTTTTCTGAAAGATGGTGATGTATTCTTTCCAGCAATGCTAATTATAATTGTGTATCTTATATAGAGACCGTTCTACATCTGTTGAACCGCCTTGTCGTAATGGCGTAGCGGAGACTATAGTACAGTGATTTCCGATTCCAAGGCGCACTTATGAGTTATACAACTAAGATACACGATTATATTTAACATTGCGGAAAAGAATACATGACCACCTTTCATAAGAGCCTAAGTACGACCATATAAGAAAATTAGATAACTCGTAGGAGCAATCTGAAATCGAAAAGCATCATGCTCTTTCGGCGCTACGCCATTGCACAAGACCTTTCAATGGACGTAGGCCCATCTCTATTTACGATACACAACTGTGATTAGCATTGTGGGAAAGAATAAATCACAACCTTTCAAAAGAGCCCATTTATGTCCATTTAGGGTAATTAGATAACTCAAAGGAGCACCTTGAAATCGAAAATCCCCATAATCTTTAGCCACTTAGCCATTACGACAACACTTTTCAATGGACGTAGGATGGTCCATATTTAAGATATACAATTGTAATTAGCGTTTCTGGAAAGAATACATCGCCACCTTTCAGAAGAGCCTAAGTATGTCCAACTAGGGTAATTAGATAGATTGCAAGAGCATGAAATCAAAAAACGGCAAATTCTTTCGCCGCTACTCCATTACGACAACGCATTTCAACGGGCGTAGGACAGGCCCTATTTAAAATATACAATTATGATTAGCATTATTGAAAATAATATATAACCACCTTTCAGAAGAGCCAAGTATGTCCATATAGGGTAATTAGAGAGGTAACAGTGCAGTGCGGATTCACCAAAGCAACGGTGCAGTTTCCGAAGATGAAGACGATATCTAAGGCAACTGATACTGAGGATCATGTCAAAGTCAAACGTGCCAGAGCCTCCACCAGAGGAGATTATGTAAAACGAAGACGAATTTAATGAAAGACAGCAAATTGTCAGACAGATTGAACACTACCTGTTTATGTATACGTGTTTACAATTCTTTAGTTCAAAAAAGCTGATTTTGTCTGTTATCAAACCTGTTTTATGCAATAACATGCAAATAAAATTTTATCAACTCTCTATTTTAGACCTTTTATTGCAGTAATGAGTTCTTCTTCCAAAACAAAAACGTTTGCACCAACAACAGATCCCAATGATTGCCCATTGCTGAGTTATGGCATTTTTTTGGAAAAATCCAAAATGGCGTCCGTTTATTCAAAATTTAAGTATGTTCCCCATGCAGGATTTTTTTGGAATTTTTCTGGGGAAGTATAGGGGGACCTATAGTCGATTATAATACACAAACCATGCATTTTAGCGCAAAACAGCAGGTCGCTATGATTGTCCATCGCTGAGCTATGATGTTTTTGGAAAAATGCAAGATGGCGGCCATTTATTCAAAATTTAAGGTGTTGCCCACGCCGGATTTTTTTAGATTTTCTGGGGAAGTACAGGGGGACCTAGAGAACGTTTTCCGGAAGAATCAGCCTTCCAATAATTATTTCCGTCAAAAGTGCTGTTTTCCCTATACAATTATAGACTAACACAAAAAAAAAAACTTGTTGATTAGATATTGATCAATGGCTGAAATCACCCTTGATCAATAGAGTTTTAGCCATTGTATTAGACTGACTCATGTACGGACGGAGGAAGAGAAGACAGATAGCCTAGACAAGAGAGGCGAGGCAAAGAATTAGCTTTGGCGACCGCCGGCAGCGCTAAGGGGGTGAGTTTATCAAGGACCGCGTGTTTGGGTTCGTGACGTAACTATTTCAGTGCGATAACAATCGAACTGATAGGTCTCCACAGAATAGCCGCGTTGTTGTTGTTGTTGTTGTTGTTGTTGTTGTTGTGGTTACTTTAATCTTTATTTCGCAATCAACAATATTTACTGACAAAAAATACATCCGTAGTTAGGAACACCTTTGGGACTATAATTAATTTTTCTAACACCCAAAAAGCGATAAAACAGTTAATACTAAGCGCATTCTTTGGTGACAAGAAACCCGAATAATAATGTTATAACTAAAGCTGCAGATACATGCTTTACTGGAAGCTGTCTGATGAAGAGAACGTAGTATTAAATTAAAAACTAGGATACGTATTGAGATAAATATTCTATATCTAGCCTAAGTCTTGTTCGTTTTATCGTTTTCTTTAATAAATCTTGTCTATCTCTTTTATCTCAAATCTTGTTTATCTGATTATCTCAAAGGCGTTCATCTCAATTATCTCAAATCGTGATTATCTCATTCATCTATAAATTAGTTATTTAGTTTTTCTGAAATATCTCAAAAAAAAAATAATATTTGAGCATCAAAAACGATTAACCGTATAAACTACGGATGCAGGCCTTTTAAAACAACCTAATGGTCTAAAGGAACATTTACAAGAAAAAGACATGTAAGCCAACGGTGTCGCACTAATACGTGTGAAAGAAGCGCCAGCTTGTTTTTTGGGACGATGGAGATTATCTTACCATATCAGAGCAAAGCTGATGACTTACATGTCTATTACTTGTAACTGTTCCTTTAGAGCATTAGGTTTTTTTTTTTTTGGGAAATGCGTTCATCCGTATTTTATATAATTGTGCTGAAGTCTTTTTTTTTTATTGTAAAACAATTTATCGTCTAGCACAGACGCAAAACTTCTACACTCATAGAGTTACAAATTCAGAAACGTAGTTGCCAAATGATGATGGCTTGTTTAAAACATAGTTATTTATTTAGAAGAGACGTGTCTTAACATGTAGGTAGCCGTAGTTGTGAATGCGACTATTGCAAATTTTCATCATATTTTTTACTTGGATGTTGTCGCTCCCCCCTCCCACCCCCCGGGGGGGGGGGGGGGGGGGGGCACGATGCCACTAGATTGAAGAAGAGCATCACGCATTACATTGTGTACCAAATAACATAAATGTGGAGGATGCCTAACTGCAATTTTTTTAAATCTATTTTGTTGACGCTAAAGTCGTTTCAAACAAAACTAATGCTCGTATAAATGAACCGTTTCAATTTTGAACGTTACCAGACGCTACAAAAGTTAGTATAGGGAAAAGTCCAGGAAGGGAAGGGACAAACACGGGGATTCGAATCAGTAAATCTCGAAACATGGCAGGGGCAGAGATGATTGTCCAAAGTAGACCTCGTAGCTGCTGAAGAAGCTTTGTATTCGCTCACTTTACTCGGCCTAGCACTAGCTTGCAGATTTCTTGCAAGGTACCATTTCCATTAACTGGCTAGAAAAAGCTTCTTCGAACAGCTAGGCAGAACTCTGCCACTTCGAGTGTGGAATTTTGGCATCAGATGTGGAATTCCATGTAAATGTACCAACTTCGGCTTCAGGTGTGGAATTATATGTAAATGCAGTTATTTCGGCTTTAGATGTGTATAAACTTATTGCGACTTCGGGTGTGGAATTGCATTAAAATATGCTTATTTCGGCTTTGGGCGTGGAATTATATGTAAACGCACTTATTTCGGCTTCAGTTGTAGACTTACACGGAAATGCACTTATTTCGGCTTTGGTGTGGAATTATATGTAAATGTACTTATATCGGATTCAGGTGGGGAATTACATGTCAATGTACTTATTTCTGCTTCAAACGTGGAATTGATATAAATGCACTTATTGCGACTTTGGGTGTGGAATTACACATAAATGCACTTATTTCGGCTTCATTGTAGACTTACACGGAAAGGCACTTATTTCGGCTTTGGTGTGGAATTTGGTGTGGAATTATATGTAAATGCACTTATTTCGGCTTCAGGTGAGGAATTACATGTAAATGTATATATTTCGGCTTTGGTGTGGAATTTGATGTAAATGATTTATTTTGGCTTCAGGTGTGGAATTAATTGTACTTATTTTGATTTCAGGTGTGGAATTACATGTAAATAAATTTATTTTGGTCTTGGATGTGAAACATGTAAACACTTATTTCGGCCCCAGATGTGGAATTATGTATTGTGACTTCGGATGAGACATTAGATGTAAATGCGCTTGCATTGACTTCTGGCGTGAAATTACATATGAATGTACCTGTTTCGGCTTTGGGCGTGGGATTATGTGTAAACGTACTTATTTCGGATTTAGACGTGGAATTACATACAAATGTACTTATTTCAGCTTCGGGTTTGGTATTACATGTAAATGTATTTATTTTTGCTGCGGGTTTGGAATTACATGTCAGTGCACTTATTTTAGCTTCAGGTGTGGAATTAAATTTTATTATTTCGGTTTTGGGTGTGAAATTATGTGTAAACTAGCGGAGTCGCTCGCTTCGCTCGCTCATTCCGCATCGTCTCGCTCCCCTACCCCGCCCCCCCCCCATTTGATTTGCCGTTCGGTCGGTAGATGGCATCGTATGTCGTATGTTCGCGCTGCTGGCCGTTGCGTTCCGGGCGTAGCTACTATCTCAGCGGGGCTTGGCTGCTACTCTTATAATTTGCCGTCCCGTCGGTAGATGGCATCGTATGTCCTGCTGGCTGGCTGCTGGCGGAAGATACAGATGACTGTTTCGTTGCTTGCTGCTGCTGCTTGCGGATTTAGTGTAATTATATATATAGATGTACTTATTTCGGCTTCGGAAGTGGAATTAATGTAAACGAATTCCACCCAAAACCAAAACTGGTATAAAAGAAGCCGCCAAGTTTCCAAGAAGGGTCGGCCTTTCAAAGTAGTGATTTTGGAAATTGATGGCTTCTCTTATACCATTTTTGGTTTTGGGTGGCTATCAAAACTTTCATAGGCCTGTGAATACAAAGAATCCCAATGTCTAAAAGTCTCCTCTACCTTTTTTGTCTGGAGGTATTTTGTGTCTATAAATTTTCTAATTCATAATTTTACATTTGCCATTGCCCAATTCGCCGTTACATCAGCAAAATTGACACGGTTTGGTTTATTGTATGCCCGTGTTTCCCATTCTTAAGTTTGTTCATTCGCATTTTTGAGCGCACTGGCAAATAAATGCTGATTTTTGTTCGCTTCGCTCACTCAATCAGCACATCCCCCTTCACTTGACCCTCCCAAGGTTAACGTTAATCATTCAATCATTTAGTTACCATGGTGTTCATGAACACATGCTCTAAACTCACGGAATGGTAAATGTTCGTACAGTTGCAATATTCTGGTGGCAGACGAAGATTACTAAAACTCTACCAATGTTTCTACCAATAACATGAAAAATATAATGGAACAAAACTTACAGCAGGATTTTGACAATATCAACTTATGGTTTCTGAAAAATGACGTTTTTATTAACGAGTCAAAAACAAATGTTATTGCAATTAGTTCTCCGCGTAGGATTATGGAGAATAATCAATTATTTCTTCACAGTGAACGATGTCAAAACTCTAATATTTGTTCAACCACTTGCGTTAGTGTTAAAATGGTTAAAGAAGCAAAATACCTAGGTTTAAATGTTGACCAATCTTGGATATTTAAAACGCATATAAATTCATTGATAAAAAAAATTAAGAAGATTTCTGCCCTTGTTTTACAGGTTAAATGTGTGTGTTAAATGACAAAAAAAAGAAAATAGTTTTGACGCCTTGATCACTAGTAATATCAGGTATGGAGTCGAATGTTATGGATTTGCTCCAGGGTACCTAATAGACAGACTTCAAAGAACACAAAATAAACTTATTAAGGTTCTATTTAAGAAAGTAAATTCTGATACCTCGACTAAAGACCTATACAAAGATTACAAGATACTTGATGTAATAAAATTAAGAAACTATACAATTATTTTAAACATTTACTTTAATAAAGACCATTAAATAGTGGATATTTAAAAAAAAAGTTATCTGAGGGATGAAACTATTAGATACGAAATTCCTTTAGTAAAATACAGTTTTGGAACAAGATGTCAAAATTTTTGTATACCAATAATTTTTAACCAGCTACCGGCTGAACTCACTACTTTGACTAGTTTTGGCCAAGTTGAACGAAAAATCAGAGAATGGTTTATTAATAAATAGGTATTATTTTATGCTTTTTATGTTTTTACGTTCTGCTCGTAAATGTATGACTTTATTGTCATACATTTGTTAAGCCACAGTATTGTATTATAAGTTTGATCGAGAAAGAGTCATCTTCATGATTGTGTTTATTATCCTGTGTTTGTACTTTAAAATTTGATTCCTATTTTGTTTTATACATTCAGTTTTGTTTTTCTCCGTAATTGTAAAGATAATGTTATTGTAATTTATTTTATACTCGATGTAACCCATACAAGTTTCTCTTTGAGACTTCGGGATACAATAAAATAACTCACCTGCTGTTTAAAATTACTCGCCACTTACGCTGGACTGCAAGAACAGTAAGTCTACATAAAATAAAATGTCCGTGTCACGTTATTGAGGTGACTTTTTCTCCATAAAGAACAAGTTCCCACCTGTGCTGACGATCTGCGTTTTGTTTCCTAATCTTCTTTCCAGCAAAATTGTCCCTTTTATCGTCGTGGGGCAGATAATTCAGTTTGGATTCGTGTACCGTAAAAAAAAAAAACAACCAAACATGTGCAATATAAGATGCTCTGTCTCTCATTGGACCATTCCATTCTGAATTTTAATTGAGGTCGCGGCCTACTGCCATGCGCCCCGTAAAACAAAAGGAACTACATCAAACTCACAAAGCTTAAACAACCGACCCGGAATCACAACAACACAAATTTGCAACAACAATGTATTCTGACAATCAAGTACTGAAACGATAAGCGTGTAACACTAAGCATGTTATAATCTATTGTTGGATGACAATACAAACAATGGTTACAACAATAATTTTGCACTTACGAGCCACTTCAGGGCCACGTGCTTCTAGTTGCAACCCCCATCTTAGAAAAAGGCACTTCCCCATATGACGTTTTACCTGTCTGCCAACATTTAGATCTGGCAACTTTCCCTAATGTGCTGTAGAGGTGTCTTTATACCCTATGAGAATTAACATGGGAGCCTGCGGACTAGTTACTAATTACTAGTAACACAAATCACCGTTATTGAGGACACTTTTTCTCATGAAGGACACGTTCCCATATTTTCGTGTTGAAGTTTTCTTCGTTACTGGACCCAAGACACCTGATTCAAACAATTTGCAAAGATTTCTACCGCATGGGGAATTTACACCAGTGTGCTGAAATCAGGTATAAGCTTGTTTCAGTTAAAAGACACAGTCTGCTAGTGAGGTCGCCTTTTTTTTCATCAACAATCATTTTTTAACAATCGGATGTCAACAATCGGATGATCTACTATTACTGGGCGGCGACACACTAGCGTGTGTCTAAATTACTGCGATTTCGAGTTTGAATTACATGTAAATGCCCTTATTTTAGCTTCAGGTGTGGAATTAAATGTAAACGTACTTATTTGGCTTCGGTTGTGGAATTACATGTAAATACACTTATTTCGGATTCGGATGTGGAATTACATGTAAATGCATTTATTTCGACTTCAGGTGTGGAATTACAAGTTAATTGTCTTATTTCGTCTTTGGGTGTAAAATTATATGTATACGCATTTATTTTGGCCTCAAGTGTGGAATTACGTGGAATTGCACTCATTTCGGCTTATTAACTGGTTAAAATAGTGTACACCGGATTACTTTCAAAAGTAGATTACCGAAGATTACCATGGATTTCCAAAGGTTACTTGTGGCTTAATACAGGAAGACTTGTTAATTTTAACTTGGATTGCCATACTAAGATTGTATGGCTTAATTTGGATTATTGGATTAGTACATATAATATTTTGGATTACTACATGGAAAACTAAGGATTACCTCCCGATTACCACTTATTTTTTCAGCTTCCTGTTATCGGATTACCTGGGAATACTGAAGATTACTAAAGATTATCAGGAATGCCACCAGATTACTAGAATTACCGAATTTATTACCAAGGAATATTCCAGATTACTCGTGGATTACCAAGCTTGTACATTTACGCCCCTTAGTTGTGGCTTCGGGTGTGAATTCCATACCGTTTAAATGTACTTATTTCTACTTCCGGTGCGCAGTTATGCGCTGATTTATAGTGTACGCACCCACGTGATTTCGACCGACCAAAGTATTAAAACGTAGGTGCGAAGCCTCCACGAGATTTTGCGTTCTCGGGAATCCCAATTCCTCTTGCTCACTACCGACCAAAATGTTGCTGGAAAAAGAGGCTGCGTTCGTGTTCTCATATTAAGTCTTATTCTTCCATAGACATATGTCTCTTCAAACCGCTTTACAACCCTAGGCAACCCTTGTTTACGAGTGTTGCTATTTAAACTAAGGCGTAACTAAATTTTTTTTTTTTTAAAGTAATACATTAAAATAACACTAACACACTCAATTTACACCAACCTGTTTTTGAAAATATGCAAACCACGATGCTCCTGTGTTCCTGCACCCTATATTTTTTCATAAGGAGAGTGGAATATCGGTATTTTTCGTATCCTGCGATTTTTAAATGATTTTCAGCAAGTAATCTTGTTTTTTGAATGTTGGATTTTTTTTCTAGTTGTCGGGATTTCAACTGTCGGGATTATGGACTGTCGGGATTTTGACCTGTCGGGATTTTGGTGTCGGGATTTTGATTGTCGGGATTTCGACTGTCGTGATTTCGACCGGACTCCCTGATTTAGGCATCATGTGAGAATTTACATGTAAATACATTTATTTTGCCATCGTGTGTGGCACAAAATACATTTATTTCGGGTGCATTTATTCGGGTGTGTGTTTGGTGTGCAGCATAGCTGCAGTGCATTCAAACATCTTCAAACACATTCCAGAAAGGATACTAAAATGACTGGGACTTGGCAAAGCACAACCGCTGCAAATGGTATGCAGTTCATTGTATTATTATTATGAACAAAGCTTTCCCAACACAAACTTACCGATCCCAAATCAATCTCAAAATTTGGTCGATACCGGTACCGACACGGATGTCCAAAATTTCGTCCATGTTTCTTTTTAAACATTTTATTCAAAAGTCGTAATATAAAATGTGTATCTAACATATATTTAAAACGTAAATAGGGTGGCACTCGGTTATTTTCTCTTCGAAATGCCTCAAACCACATGTCGTTGCCTTGAACGGTTTCGGAGCTATCAATAATTTAGTGAAAAAGTTGCTGATAGCGATGCTGCAAATAGCGGCCACAACCTACACCCGATGCAGAATCATTATCGGTGCAGCCTTAGTAATTACTGATCACCTTGAAATACGCGTAGTTTTCTACTAGTTAATAAACTGCAGTTAGTCAAACACGCTCCAAAGCTAACAGGTAGATCCAGGGACCCATCCATCGCCACTTCTGACCGCATTACACTTCAAAGCAGTGTTAAAGAACCGACAAAGGCAGGCAGGCGTGTAATGGAATTCTGCAGATTACAATTACTTGGCCGAGCGAGATGCTATAATACATTCATTCATTTTCTATATATTATAGGGCATAAACCTCGCTAATTTAGGCCCTACCCCCAAAATATTTGATGTAGGAACTTGATCTTTCAACTCGTTCCTTTCACGCGGCAAGGCCCCCCTTGTCGGTAAATTTGAACCATATCAGAGCAAAGTTGTGAATGCTACTGTGTCCCAAACCGAAAAACGCATACACAGACATGCAAAATCTAATAAAAAGGGAAGCACGAAGGCAGGTGAGAATTATATGGTAAAAAAAAACCACAGGTGGACTATTGGAATTCCCTCGAAAACATGACATTTACTACATAAATTTTCGCATCGTCGGTATCTCCGTCATATAACAAGAATAATTGGAGAGGAACGAGGCAGAAGGCCGAGCAGAGCTCCGTTTTTGTATCCACTCCAATGCAGCCATTGTAACCGCATCACCAAATTAATAAACAAAAACGGAACGTTAAATGTTTAGAGTAAGGGTCTAAAAGTCCTAGAAGGAACACTGACAAGCTTTGACAGTCAGGGTCTAGGTGTAAAATTTGTCAGTAAGAGGGTGGTAAGCATTAGACCCCTACTATCCGGTGGTTAGCTTGGTTCTAGTCTATTCGGACAGAACGTGAGTATGAACGGTTGTACCAGGTTTTCTTTGTTCTTAGAATGTTGTTATGAAACTTAAAGAACACAATTTTCTTGTGAAGTGTGGCATTTTGTCTTTTGAGGCTTTAGAATTTTTTACTACATTTCGTAAATTATGGTAGAGGATAACCAATAATGCTATCTGATGCGAATATGCTGCCATGATACTAAACCGAAAAATAATTTTCTTCAACATAAAGCAAAGCAGGAAACGTAGACCATACTACCACTGGATCATCACATGGGTCTTCGTAAGAGGATTTACAGTTTTTCGTCAAACTATATTGATTGCTGGCCACGGGGTCTAATGCTTACCAGCCTCTTACTAATAAAATTTCACACCTAGACCCTGATTGTTATAGCTTGGCAGTGTTCCTTCTACGTTTTGACTTTGAAACTCTTACTCTAACCATTTAACGTTCTGTTTTTGTTTATTAATTCATGTTACTTTTAGAATTTTAGTTAAACTGTAAAGCAGTGCAGTTGACGGTCAAAGTTGAGAGTTTAACACAGAGACCCTAGGCTGACTCTTACTCGCCAGTGTTAATAATAGAAACAAATCCTTTAATATTCAGGCTACGTCTTGCAGCTGGCGTTTGCTAATTGGCATTGTTGCATAATAACAATGTTTAAAACAATGTAAAACAATCAATCTGGTCGTTTGGAGATCCGTAACCCCTAAACCGCTTGAGTAATTAGAAAGGTCCATATGGAAAGGGCACATCTACAGAGCAATAACTGTAAAATGAGCTAAGAACCAGCCTTATAGGACAAATAGTTTGACCTGTAGAGAAGACAGGCGAAAAGTACATCCCCAGAACAAGAACAGGAAGTTGTCTATTTGGCCCCTCTCTGTATGTCGGGTTTGGCTGGACCGAATTTCTCAATTTTTGGACTGCAGACAGACCTTGACTACTGAAGGCTATAGATTTCAAATTAGGTTTAAAAATATTTACTTTTGACGGAGTTATATAAGCTCTCAAAGCTTAGAGTTTAACACAAGAGATCCTAGGTGGACCCTTACTAACCCCCAACGCTGAGTGTTAATAACGCCAGTGTTAATAACCAGTGCATCAATTATTACCACCAGATGTTGTACATTGATAGCATTACACTAATTATTAACACCATATTTTGTAGCATTGATAGCGTTACGCCCAGAAATGGTTTTCAGAAAGAAACTTTAAAATCGGACATGTTATTGAGGAATAATCAAGATGACAAAATGCACAGTGAGCTGCTGGCCTATTTGCTCACCAGTAATTTCCGGATCGCAAAAAGGGTATCGGCGTAAAGGTATCGGCCCTAAGCAGAAAACCATAGTCGGAAAACCGCTGGTCTCAACCGCCGTAAACGCCGTACAGCCATGCGCTACGAAATCAAATGGACAAAGAAACAAGATGAGTCACAACGCTGTCTCCAATGCAACACGGGTTGTTCGCAATTACTCCGCCCCGTTTTCGATGGTAAAACTGATGACATGCTACTTTAACACGGCTTTACAATACAAATCTTGCATCGTAACTGGCTAGGACCCGATTTGGGAAAACATCTAGTAGCATTAAACGATGCTTTAACAACGCTAAAAAACAATACGTATGGTGACAGAAAACCCTTGTTTGGGTTTTCAAGGTGCATGTGAGACCCTTACTTCACTATGCCAGCCAGGTTTGGTCGCCATATCTCGTGACGGATATTGTTCACATTGAATCTGCCTGACGCAGTTTTACCAAGTCATTGCACGGCACTCGCCACCTTCCCTATCATGAGCGGCTAAATCTGCTTAACATTGGGCACTTTCATAAACTCATTGAACAACTCAGCGCTGAGGCCCCAGTATTTCAAAGTAGTCCGTAAGCGGAGCTTCAGCACTGAGTTGTTCGATGAGTATGAAAGTGCCCATGGATTCCCTCCCATGGAATGCTGTCTGCCCTTCCTGGTGTTGCAACACAGGCTTGAACAAAGTTTTCATTGTAGCCACCACTACCTGCTAAATCACAACCAATCATTGAAATTACAGCCATTTCTATGTGCAGCTTAGTGATGGTTGATCGGCCTTAAACTGGCGTCTGTAATGGAATAACCTTCTTAAGAATATCTATTATAATGTTCATGGCACGGTGAACCATGGATGAGGAATTCACATCATATATTGGGAGCAGAATTGATGTGCATTTACCTTTCAAACCTTCATGGATGTTTTGACGGGAATGGATGGCTACCCAGGATAACACTTTACCTTCGTGCAGGTCAGCCTTATTTCCAGTGGATTCTGACCAGTCCATCGTTTCCACGGGTGTATTAATGGTTCTTCGCTGGTGTAATTTACCATTGATAACGGTGCATCACATGAACATTTAGTAGTATGAGGAAGTCTTGTGGAGGACTCAGGTAAGCCTATTCTACTTTATTCTTTGATTGTCCTAGGTTGAGACTGGAGCCTTACCAAAAACACGCACTGCACTCTGATCATTTGCTTGATCGTTTTAGATGTGGAATGTCTGTCAGCAGCCTAAGGGCGCGTTTACGAAAGGACAATTTTCTCGCTTACTAGCTTTTACTTGGTCAATACTAAATCTGCTGGCTGCTTCTCGCCTTTGTCGGAAAATGCGGTTTTCAAGTTGTCTATACGTAGTAACCATAGCAACAACGCGGACGCAAATTTTGTCCTCGTGCCTCGCGACACGACGTAAGGAGCGTGCAACATGACAGCGTCGATTTTTGACAACTAGAAAACAATTTTTACTGCAGTACACGACGACGGACAGATTCCTGAATACCGGCATTCGAAGGTTTGTCTTCGAATCGATAACTGCGAAATGGACGCTATGTTGGATTTTGAATTCTCGCTACGAGTAGCTATTTATTCTACCGTCGTTTGATCACTGCTATAGAAGCTGTTTTTTCAGCGAGAATAACAAATTTTGGAATAGCGTGAAATGGCAACAATGTTGTAGCAATGTTTAAAATGACTGTTGCACTTTGTTTTTTGTCTGTGTTGTTTTTTATAATACATTTAATTTGTTGTCTATTACCGCAATCATTTAATAGAAACGGGAAATTAATCGTAAATAAATAACGGTTGCCTAGCAAATAGCTTTCGGCGAGCGAGAAGGTCTCGTTGCGTTAACGAGCCCTAAGAGTTGCAGTATGAAAGCTCCTCGAGCGCAGGGAGACGACGCAGAATAAGCGAGCGTAAGAGAGCGACTCAATAGATAAGAAAACGCAGAATAAAACCAACTCTAATTACACATGTAAAGAGACAATAATTACTTGTAGATTTTGGTTTATTTTCTTTCAAATTATACAAAAGAGACTTACGGCATAGATTGTCCTTGCAGTTCTTTTGGCAAATTAAATTATATTTCCAACAATAGGTCACGGGATAAGATTGATATATTCATTCCGGAGATACCACAGATTAGTATATCGCATGGCGGTCATTTTTATGACACTATAAAATGTTTTTCTATACAGTAAACAAAAACTAACGTATATACGGCAAACCCAATGCTCTGGCAATTCTTTGAACAAATAAAATTATCTTCCCAACGATAAGTTACACTATGTGATTGATCTATTAGTTCCGGAAATACATTTTGAGGACGTCATAATGTGCTTTCCTTCAAATTACGCAGAAATTAAAAGATTTACGGCATACATTGTTCAGGTATTTCTTTTAGCAAATTAAATTGCCATTCGAACGATTGTTCATACGAAAAGATTGATCCGGATATAATTGAGAATCTAGACACACGCCAGTGTGTCGCACCAAGTTAGCGTCAGTGTCTTATATCTTGAAGCATACTTGGGTACATTTTAGGTACTTGAGGAAAAATAATAATGCGGCACAAAAGCTTAAATTGTGTTGAAATCAAGAGCAATGACCCACCTGACAAAAATTAACTCAGTAATGCCAGCTAAGCTGCTTTCAATGCAAAATCTGACCCTCAGTAACGTTGAAAATGTGTAACTAGCTAGCTAATTTCCATAGGGTGATAATTCATCGATACCGAAATAACGGGAAGGCTTGCAGCTATGAAATTGGACGAATGGTTGCGGTACGATACAAACTGCGTACCTTTCATGGTTTGGAGCCTAGGGGTGTAACGAGGATGGCGTAGGATGGCGCGAAGTACGAATATATTGTTATAACCATTGTTAGTATTGTCGGCATCGTCTCTCATTGGACAGCCAAAGTTCGGACAATGACAACGTGTCTACTGACGTGCGTGCCTAGACACACGCTAGTGTAGCACGATAAATCTAAACAACGTTGCCAAAGAAATTGTATTCACATCCAATTCACGAAAAATAAACCAACTCTAAAAACAACGCAAAATAAACAAAGCCGAAAACTGGTGAAGAGGCCACCAGGTTGAGAGTAGTTCGGCCCTTCAAAGGAGGGATATCAACACACCGAAACTAACGAAATAAAACAAATTAAAACAAAATTAAAACCAAACCAAAAACCTATAAAGAAAAGACCAAGTTGAGAATGGTTCGGCCTATAGGCAAAAGGTAGTAGCAAATTGTTGAAAACCAATTTCTTGTTTACGTGCCACCTTTACACATCTGCACGGTAGTGAAGTTGAGTCTAATTCACAATTTAAAAAAAAAAAGGACTGATATCATATCAAAAACCAAAACTGGTAAAAGGGGCCGCCAAGGTCCGAATGGTTCGGCCCTTCAAAGGAGTGATATCAACAAACCAAAACATTCGCCAACTTAATCGTACCGAATAATACTTTGGACGTTAAATGAAAACTTGAACATTGCTACCAAAAGTAGCAATGTTCTAGTTTTCATTTAACCTTCGAATTTTTAAGCGGTGTGATTAACTTGGTGAATGTTTTGGTGTGTTGATATCACTCCTTTGAAGGGCCGAACCATTCGGAACTTGGCCACTTTTACCAGTTTTGGTTTTTGAGATAATTAACATATTACACAGCAGTCATGTTATGTTTTTCTTCGGATTAAACCAAAACTAATATATTTATGGTATACATTGTTCAGGCATTTTCTTTGGCAAATTAAATTATCTTTCCAACAATAGGTTGAACGTTACGTTTGATCGATTAGTTCCGGAGATAATAGACATTTAGTGCGTCGCAAGATGGCTATTTTGATGACGTCATCACGGATTACGTCGTCACTTCCGGAAGTGTCTTCCGGTGGATTTGGTAACTACAATGTGAGTACAGCTTCCATGTGCTATATGCAGCTTGTTTCCGGAAATGAAGCAATTTTTGTCGCGAACAGCGTGCACTATCAACCCTTAGATTTATTGTAAAAGCCTGGACGAACTAAAAGCTGAACTGTACCGAAGGACTGAATAATCAGTCAATTGCGTTGCCGTGGATTGCGTAAGAACAAGGGGATGCATGTTGGATGATGGTTACGCAGCAATACGAACAGTCACGAGCAAATGGGCTTATGTTTATTCGCAAAAAGAAAGGTGCACATTGTAACGAGGTTAATATTAATATACGCGGTGAAGCTGTAGCTGCTCACTCAATCAGCAAAAGGAAAAACGTAAATGTAAGTGGAATGTGCAGGTATAAACAAAACAACTGAAGGGGAGACGCGCTGATTGAGTGCGCAATTTCAGCTTCGTTGAGTAAGCGGGGTTTACGCTAATACCCACCCCCCCAAAAAAAAAAAAACGCTTTGCGGTCTGATGTTTTAGTAACAGTGAACTGTTGGGATTTCTGCGTAACAAAATATGAACGAAAAACGCAAACGCAAAGAGGGAAGAAGCAGACAGATTAATAGCTTTAGGCAATGTCGTTGTTTTATTTAAAGCAAAAGTAATTATTTAGGTTGCTTTGTCTTATAATCAGTCATGTAAAGCATGTATCGGTGGAGGGGGAGTATTTATCCAAATGGGTGTTGCATGTTCACTTCCTTCATGACACGTAGTAAACCTATCCAATCCTCCCCCCC
>JAHWFP010044229.1:0-18151 GCA_023313725.1 Lithobius niger | reverse complement strand
GCGAAAGGGGCCCTTTCTGGCCCTCTCGGTAGGGATCTCAGCCTTGTTCCCTCAGATGCCTTTCCAACTCTGCGTCTGAGGTTACACGCTTTTTGGCAAACCTTGTGGGACAGACAAGACGGTAATAAGTTACGGGCCACTAAAGGCACTGTCGAGGAGTGGCACTCGGCGTGTCGCCGCAGTCGCCGTGAGGAGGTTGTGTTGGCCCGTTTGCGAATTGGTCACACCCGGCTTACTCACTGTTTCCTTTTGCGGGGGGTTGACCCTCCTGAATGTTCTTGGTGTCGACGGCCAATTACGGTCCGAGACTTACTTGTTGATTGTCGCCATCTTGATGGTGTTCGTCGTCGGTTCCATCTTCCGCATGACATTGCGCGTCAGTTGGGCGATAAGTCTGTCCTCCTGTCCGGTGTTTTTCAATTTTTGCAGGAGGTACAGATGTATGACAAGATTTAGATTAGGGGTTTGAATAACATCTCTGTAACGTGTGGTGCAGTGGCAACCCGGACCACTGCACTGTGACTGAGGTTGGCGCTAATGACCAAGTTGTCGACGCGCCATTAAGCCTCAATCCCCCCCCCCTATTTGAAATGCGTACACATGTTCTGCATACATAGACTAACTCGTCTCTGATTTGTTAATAGATGCAGTATTGAACATCATGGTCTTCAGCAACGTCTTCAGCAGTTTACAGCCAGTACCGAGATCCACTTTCCCATGTCTTGCAAATTCGTCGTAAAACTCCAGGATTAGCGTATGCAAAGGCTGGGGAAAACACTGCACGTCGAAGGACGCGAGGACCTCCTCAGGTTAGTGCTTCTTTCAGCTTGTCCGTACATTGAGTCGAGTTGGACAGGGCATGCTTACCACCACAAGTTTACCGATGTTGAGATGAGGAACCAGGTAAGGTTTTCGGCTGGTTCTCCCATGCTGAGGTAATGATCCTGACAGGCTGGCTTTCTTTATGGATGTTCGCTTCTGCGAAGACGTTTTGAAGTTTAGCTTTGGCTCCCGGTTTCAACCAATCCCCTTGTTGTTCGGTGAAATTCCTTCACCATTCTGGTGACATGCACTAATATGCTTTGGGAGACAGAGTTTCCAACATTGCTTCATGAAGCTCTGTTTTCCGCAGTTCATCAAAAATTTGTTGGTTGTACACTTTGGTGTTGAGCACCACAGTTTTATCCACTTTCTTGATGCGATGTTGTCATTGTTCCTGAGGAATCGAAGAGTCTGCATCTGGGAAAGGGTGATAATTCAGAAAAATCTCAGTAGGTTGTCGAACAACCAGCCCCGCGACAGAGATTCTACGATTCTCACTTATCAGAAGGACTATTGTTTAAAACAGCATGATCGTGGGATTTTTAAACAATGCTTTGGCTGATAAATGGATTTCGTGCGACGTTTTAACAGTGCTTTTTTTGATAAGTGACGGTGATGGGGCAAGCTAATTCTTTCAACGAAAGAAAAACCCCAATTGAATTTATAGCATTATAATCATAGAATAGTTAAATTCATAAAAAAAACTGCCTTTTTTAAATTCAGAATTCCAATAATTTTAGCATTACATTTGGAGATTTTCTTTTCTTGTTGATCAGGTTACCATAGCTGCCATCGTCTTCTGAAGCACTATGCAGAACTTATTTCTTGTCGTGCTTAAGAAAAGCTCGTAAAAATTGTTCCCTATATCTTCTGGAACAGATAAGTAAGTAAAAAAGATAATTATTGAGGTAATAGAAACATGACATATAACTTTTGGGAACGCCTTTGTAGCGAGTAACCATTTCCCGGCAAATGCAGATATCCACTTACTAAGCTTGGCCATCTTTTGACAATACCCTGTTCTGCAATTCCTTTCAGTTGTTCTGCTAACGTCGACTTTTTCAATTTTTCGGGCTCTAGTCACAAAGGGAACAATTTGTTATAAAATTTATGATAAAATTCACAAACGAAATGAAACCAACCTCTATTGTCAGTGTTTTAAGGTCTGCACACTTTCAGTTTACCTTCGCCTTATCACATTCTACAGCTTTGTTGACGGAAATGTCGTCCGTCTGGAAAAGAATAAGAATTTGCTCATTGTTTTTCAAATTACATCTCAGCAATATGTTGGGCCGTTGCTTTTAATGAAGGCTGGCACCCGAATAAAACTCACAGTTTGTCCTCGCAACCTGTAAAAAAAAATCTCTTTTGAGCAGAAATTCCAGGAAATTTCTGATGAGTCAGCTTCACACTGTTCTGGGTTGGCATTATTACTGTCTTCTTTAGAAACGTACAATTCGGAACTTAGTAGTTTTTGCAACTGGTAAAAAACAGTCATTATGTAGAGTCTTATCTAGTAGCTCACCAGTTTCATCAGCACTCCTGTTGAAGTCCAGTCCATGCAGCTCTTTAGCTTCACAAGCTACTCTCCCTGGCAACAGTGGACTGTATTTCTTATTTGTCATGGCTTTTGTATGGGTCATTGCAGAGTCGACCTGCTCACGTTGTTAAAGCTGCCTGAATGACTTTACCAACTTTGCAGCTTTTCTCCCAAAGTTTGGCATTGCTGTCAGGCCAAATAGTTCTTGCCGCCTGCAATATAGAAACAGTTTATCAAGGAACCCAATCATCACTATCATGCTATCGTTATTTACTAAACGTTTACATCTCGCATTTTTCTCGAACCACTGGCAATCTTCTTGACTCCGTCGCTGTTAACGAAGAAGCGCCAACTATCTTCTATCTTATTTTTTACAAGCGGACAAACCTCCTTAAAGTAATGCTGAAATTGTTGATACACCTCGTCCTATAGGATGAAAGGTACCAGTTTGGTGGCTGTGTTTTTATGTTTAAAAAAAAATCAGTTTCATTATTTCTCTGGTGGTGCCCAGTGTGTCACTCATTACCTGACATTGTTTTATGCTGTGTGAACAAGCCAAATTCAAAGAATGCTCATAACAATGTATGTATATTTTGCCCTTGGTTCTATTTCACTTATTTGCTTGGCAACACCATTCTTTGCACCTGCCATTGTTGCTGCACCGTTATAACAGTAGCTGATAGGAATATTTAATCTCAAAAGAACATCTTTTATAACGACAACAATTGTATCAGCAACTGGTTCCAACAACCAAGACATTTATTAAATTCCGTGGATATTCATCTATGCTTAATTCAGAACAGTAACAAATTTGTGCTTCAAAGGTTTGGTTAAGTTAAGCTAGGTTGGGTTGGGGCATGTTGAGGTGTTTGACAAAGTAGATTTAATTGAGTAGGTCCCAATGCCTAATGCACAACTAATGATCAGTCAACCAAATTTTTTTTTCAGTAATTAGAGGTGTCTGGTCAAAGTAGAGAGTCTGGCAGGGCTTCGTTGATCTCAGAGAAGGTTTACAAAAAAAAAACGCAGTTGTATGAGGTCATTAAAGAACCTTATTTATGGCAAGCAGGCACCATAAAAACGGGAAAAAATTATTCAAGGGCAAGATAAATGTATACAAAAAATTGCTAAACGACTTAATAAAGATAAAATATTATGGCATGAAGATAATTCTAGTGTCACCATTTGTATATAATAGCATACGGTACAACATATGGATTTTTGATCTAGAGCATTTGTCCTCTCCATTCTTGAGGTATATTGATTAAAAATAGTTTACGACGGTGTTTTTATGGATCAGGCAATATGCAAACAATATCTTTTAACTAAACCTTGTTATGATCTTCAGTAATAGGCTGGACGTACAATGTACTATCAGAATAGTGTCTGAGGAAATTGACCTCAGCTGATACGTAGTCAGGAGAAATCAGTTGGCCAACGTAATACACTGGGCGTGTTTTCGTAACATATTTCACTATGACCCACGTCAGCTTCTTCAAAGAATTCACATTAATGGCTGCTGTTTCAGTATTTATGTCATGGCTATCCTCTGCATCGTCACGGCTTATGGTACTACTGCCTGTAGGAATACTAGTTTCAGTTTCAGAGTGTGATGACATCACACTGACTTCGATGTCTTCCTCCTCTGATGAAGTAATAGGACTTGGCTGCTTTGAGCGTCATCTTTTCTCCTTAGTACTACTGCCAGTTGGTCCAGCTTCCACCGTGGTCCTTTTCTGCCTTCAGGTCTTTCTCTTGGATGCTCTTCCCCGGCTGAACTTCATACCTTTTACGCTTTCTTGGTGGTTGCCTCTTATCATCATAACGCATTTTTGTCAGCATTTCAGTTGCAACATCCAACACTATGCTGTGCACTGAGTCATCCACATTGTTGTCGGATGGCAGTTTCTAATCAAATGGATGACTGCCACATATTCGAAAACCTGCAGATAGAGTAGTAGCAGCATTTACAGTGATTGCCTGGTGCAATCTAGAAAGCAGAGCTAGAAACTGTCCTTTGGGATAGTTGCAGTTCTCTTTCCTTCATTCTTCTTCCAGTCCATTAGAATATTTCGCCAGGCTACCTTTAATGGTCGGAAGAAAGCCTACGTTCAAAGGTTGTGCTAAGTGTGTAGAGCTTGACATTAGGCAAACAAATCGAATGTTATGTTCTACACACAGATGCAAGACTTCTGATGAGAAATGTGACGATAAGTTGTCACCTGTGTCACCTTTCGTCCAGTTTTCTTTTTAGCCCATGTCACAATTAGAGATTTAAACCAATCGTCAAAATATATATCAAACCTGCCCGATTTGGACCTATTGTAACGGGTACCTTTAGGTCCTCCTGCACATTATGTATTCCTCAAATTCCTTTAATACCTCAAATACCTTTAGGTCCTCCTGCACATTATGTATTCCTCAAATTTTCAGCCTTGTATGCCACATATGGTGGCAATACATCGCCAATGGCTGACCCACAGAACAATAGAGATATCGCTGCTTTTATAGAATCAAGAACTCTCTCTAGATATTTGCAGCCTCTTTTGAAAATACACTTGTGCCTTCCAGGGTCATCTGTTACATTAGTTTCGTCATAATTAAGTATATGTCCATCACAAGATTCCTTGAGATTGTCAAAATATCATGACACATCTTCTGGTGTTACCTGGGCACGTTTCTACTGCGGTGAGTTAACTGGTCTTTGTGGCATTTTAAAAACAGTATCAACCAACCAGAACCAGGCAGATTATCTTTCCACTTCACGATGGTTCTGCCACATTAATCCAAGTAGTTTTTTCACTAAGAACTTTACTTCTAAGTGGTCAAATAGAAAACCCCATTCGGACACACTGAGGACGTGGGCAACAATTGCTTTTCTGCTTGCTATTTTCTTCTTTAGTTTGTTATGAAGCATACCATGAAGTGTCATCCCAGCTTCTACACTCTGTATAGCATCTTTAATTTCCTTATCGGTGAATGAAGAAAGATAAGGCCGACTGCCTATTTTTCGTTCATATGTTCGCATGTTTGTACCTGAAAGTAGTAACCTATATTAGTGGCGTTTTCTAGGTATTTTTGAAGCTTTTACAAATTTTTGCTTATGTTAACGCCACGTGATCAAAGTTACCCAAATGGCCCCATTGGGTAACATTGATCAAAGTTTGGACCCGAAGTTTGCCGCGGTACTGAAATATGACGTCATTGTCTAAAATTAAAACAGCATTCCAGACAGAACCCGGACACCCGTAGTTTGTAAAAATATTAGGTTTTTTTCTTTGTGATTTTTTTTTATTTCTGGCAAATTTTTTATTTTTTATTTATTTCATTGGTCATAGTAAACCCAGAGATCAAAGTACGAATTACGGTTTGCATTTCAAAATTAGCATGTCATGGCTGTGTTGAGCAATTATTTTGCCTTTTTTTCAGTTTCATTTTTTGCATGTTATGGAACAATATTTCTGTTTAGTGTTCCAGCAACATTGTTTTGTTCCTTTGTTAGTAGGAGGGTGAGGTCAAGCGAGTTGTACAAATTATTCCAACCAACGAAATAATTATCAAATTAAGAGGCTTAAGCAGACAGGTACCCCCTTACAGGGAAAAAACTCGCAAGTCACATGAAATTTTAATTTTCAGCCAATACCACATATTCTGGCCTTGTTCACCTAAAACTGAAGGAAAGATTATCGTGCAGAGGAAATCCATGGATGGATGATGAAGAACAGCATACACAGGATAACTTGTATTACCAATTTATTCTGAGGGCCAAGGCAACCACAAGAGGAGCCTTCGTTTCACCCTCAAAGAGATCCACCATAAGAAACACCCAGCAATATCCTCGTACCCAAATGATACGATTTCCCATGGACCCAACTATATGCCAACAATGTCTCCATGAGTGTTATCAAACTACACACTAGAAGATGGTTAGTAAATCATTCATGCCAACAAAAATTACGGACACATGTATTCAGAAACTAAGATACCAAACAAAAACAGACTTAAAAACTACCAAAAACGTTCCTACTTACAATAAAAATGGCAAAAACGCCCCAGTGGCAAACAGTCCCCTCCATCTTGCGAAGTGATGTCAACAGGCAGCCAAAAGGATAGCATCACTTCAATACATTTACATGCAAAGAATGAAAAAAGTGAAGCCATTTTTCCATTTCAGGGAACTTAATAAAGTTCATGGCTCATGTTTTATTAGCAGTGATGGTGTAAGCTTCCAAAGCTAACCCAATTTTTTCAATCGGTTAAAAATAAACGACCTGGGTTACTGGGTACCTGTAACATCAATATAGTGTTGACATGCGATGGCATGCTTGACCACAGCGTAATTCGAGTTATCTCTAATCTGGGTCCCACCATGATACCCCTTGCGGGTTATTCATCCATAGGATTCTGCCTTCATTGAGCAATGCTGCCCTCCAAAGGTAAAAGGCAGTAAGTGAAAAATCGAGAAACTGAGGAAATCCGTTTGATGTTTCCCAGAGAAACACAATAAAATATTTGTTCCTCTGTCTGTGCAGACCTACTCTGTTATGCTTACTGTATTTTGCAGTAAATTTGTGAATTTGTTTATTTCAAAATTTGAAGCCACAGGTCACTTACTGCCTTTCTCCTGTCATCAAGTGCCTATCATTTGGTTATCATACTAAGGTAAAAGGCAGTAAATCACTAACTGCCCTTTGTAATTGCTAATCTCTCAGTAATTCTTCCTATGATTTTGCCAAATGGCAGTACTATCTGACACCTTACCTAAATAGTGTACTTTCGAGTTATGAAAAACGAAATGCTTTATTTCATTTATTTGAAACTTAACTAAACAAAGCATCCTAAACACTGGTCATATTTTAGAGAATTTAATCAAGTTAGAATATGATGTAGTTACAGTGAAACTGACAAATGTAAAAAGGGAAGGTTACGCAGCAAATAATAGAAAAGGCTGTCCATAGACTTAACCAATGAAGTCGTCAACTGCATTATTTTCGTACAGATTCTCCCAAAAGCTTCTCTTGTGAGTTGGCAACAGTGGACACAAGTGTTTAACAATGTCGCTCTTTTTTGCGGAAGTTATTCCTCGTTGTCCTTCCCTCAGCAACTTTGGGATCATCAAGTTGAAATTATTTTTTAGGAAATCGAATTCTTCAAAATTCATTTCCTTTGCATCAGTTTTGTAATACAAGGCGTAACTTCCTCTTTTAAATTGGATTTGGTCCATGTCAGCAAGCAATGGTCTTCCTGGTTGCCTTAATTTCCACTGAGACTGTTAGCTTGACCAAGCAAGAAAATCAATACTGTTCATTTCCAGAACCTTTATGTGCGTATTTGACTTGTCAACAACTTCAACGAAGTCAGAGAAGTCATGTACTTCTCCACGAACCTGTTTCTTCATTGCCTGCTTCACACCATGGTGAACATTGTCAGTGCTCATGAATGTATGGCCCGATTCAAAACACTTTAATGTGACATCTTCAGATGCAATGAGATTAGAATTGATAAGTATTACAAGCATGGTAAATAAACACAAACAGTAGTAAAAAAAGTGTTATACTAAAACAAGCTCCGGCTCCACTTACGTATTCCTGTCACGTACGAGGGGGGGTCATAGGTCAAGGACACCGAAAGAGTTGTATCAGTCTACCTTTCACATTTAGAAGCTAGTTACGTAAAAGTCACCT
This sequence comes from Lithobius niger, assembly GCA_023313725.1. NCBI lineage: Eukaryota > Metazoa > Arthropoda > Chilopoda > Lithobiomorpha > Lithobiidae > Lithobius > Lithobius niger. The sequence continues at coordinate 10,105 of JAHWFP010044229.1, read as the reverse complement.
CAAGCAAACACAACAGGTCACGACTGTATATACGGTGTGCTACAACTCAGCAGCTCGTATAGCAACTTTCAAGGAAAAAAACTAAAGCCGACATTCACAAACAGTATGATAACCTACGATTGTCATGATTCACACAACATAGCTTTTAAAATAAGTATTCTGTATACAGACTGAACATGTCTTGATGATGTACGCAGGAACCAATTAATTCATGCCACGTATGAGTCACAAGCGGTTTTGTAGGATGCTAAATAGTCGGTTTTGTGTGAGCTAAATAGTTACGTACTGTATAGACGGGGTGAAGGTCAAATGGCACTTATCAAGGACGCAACTAAAGTTGGCAGAATGAATTCTCAAGTGGCTCTCAAAATACTTATCTGAATACACCTAAACAACAGCCATCCTGTGACCGTACTAATGAGAAGTTACTTCTTAGTGCAGCTGTGTTACCGTAATGGAAATTTAGTTCTCAGTGCAGCTGCGTTGCCACGCCATAACATTACATTTCACTACCACGGTTCACATAACAAAGTAACGTAGAAGAAGTGTAGCCTCTCAAAACAATAAGAATCGTTTATGTTTAAATGGGAACATTCACATAGATTGATTTGACCAATAAAATGAATGGGTTTATAAGTAAACATGTACTAACCGTGAATTGCATGTTATACAGCTGTATCACTTTGACCATGGCTTCCGTCGTGTTCAACTGGTTGTGCAAAATCGTGATTGGAGTAATAATGTTTATTCCACACATTTACCTTGTGGTTTTTTTCTTGGGGATACATGGACCATTCCGACATCAAGAAAACGTATATGAATGCATCATGCCCAGAGGTGATGGGATCGGCCGTGACGACATTGAATTACGGCCGTTATCCACTCAAGCTTTACCACCACCGCCTCCTCTTCCAACACGGAACATAGACGATGAGGGTGGATACATGGTGCCACGCCCTTCAACGTCGGCACCACCAGTGGCATCAACTGTACCGTACGAACATGATGTGATGGAATTTACGACATTTCGTCGAAAATTACCAACAACAACAACACGTCCCATGTCCGTCAAGCGGATTACATCTATAATGCTAAAAACAACGCGCGCTGGTCTGCGTAAAACCAGTACAGCAGACGAACTCACGAAATAAACATGTACGATTTTATTTTAATAAAGCTCCATACCTTACCCCATCCATAAATATACAATCTAAAAATCTAACCATTTAATATTTTTGTAATTTTAGTGTGAAAACCAGCAGAAAGCTAAGAATGCTAAGACACAAGAATTCAAGAATCCAAGACAACATTCATAATTAAATAAACACATTGTTACATTTTTAAAGTTTAAATTTCAAATTGTTAAATTTAAAATAAATTAAATTAAATTTAGTGTTCTAAAAGAAGTTGTACTAAACAACCAAACCCCCCCAAAAAATGTACTAAGCCTACTACAGGCACCTTTCCATCTAACGCTAATTGTATTTCTGAACTTAACTTCAAAAATTGTGTCCGATTCGTTATAACGAGGTTCGTTGCATATGAAAGGCACGGTGGCGCCATCGCGTTTTTTAAATCAGAACTAACACGTCAGCAAGCCAGCGTCGCTCTGTAGCCCCGCCCATTGTTGACTTCGTAATGAGCGTTGCGTAGCAACGATAGCGGCAGGAAAGAAGTCCCGCCAATCGTCAACTCTGAAATGCGTTGCGTAGCAACGACAGCACCATCGTTCGCGTCAGCCAATAGCTGCGTCGGAAGTTGCCGATCGAGTGCAACATAATGTGGGCTTGTCGGTATACAATACGACTACAACCTCTAAAGTTTTAACACTTATAGCTTTTGATTAAAAACGAAAATCACGTTCCGTAAACGAAAGTAAGTAAAGTTTTAAAAGTTGTACCGCAGACAGTCGGGTTTTTCGTACATCATCATTTGTTTAACGAGTTTCACTTGAGTTTTTAGATTGTTTTAAGCTCCGTTTACTCCATCGCCAACTCCGGAGCGTGATTAGCTACCTACAAACCAATCACAGCTTCGGAGGAAGAAAACGATGGTTTGAGAAAATAGAGCCCACAGTGGGAGCTTGCTAATTTTTGATTTTTTGTTGTTGTCATTTTTTTTTCTGGGTGAAGGATATGACAACTCAGGAATTAGGAGTTGGGATGAGGGTGGATATTTATTCTTTAAAAAAATAAAACGGTCTTCATTTTTCTTCTGTCTGTTCGATGATTACAACATCGGATGACGTGTCCTCATCGGGTGATGCTGGGCTGAAGGAATTATTTTGTTGTTGTTGTTCTTCTTCTTCTTCTTCTTCTTCTTCTTGAACTGGTGATGCAGGGCTGAAGGAATTATTTTGTTGTTGTTGTTGTTCTTCTTGGACTGAGGACTCCTCATCGGGTGATGCAGGGCTGAAGGAATTAGTTTGTTGCTGTTGTTCTTGTTCTTGTTCTTGTTTCTGTTGTTCTTCTTGTTGGTCAACACTCAAACTAACCAACGTCAATATGTGACTCGTTGATGGAATAGACAAGTCCGTTTGTACGCATGAATCTATACCACCGTGAGCTTTCTGCTTCTTCTTTCTGTCGATTTCTCGATTGATTAATATTCTTGCGCACTGCAGGTTGTTTAGTGCCATAAGTATGTTTTCGGAATATAACTTTTCTGCTTGTTCTGTCCTTGTAAGTTCAGGATTCGTTGAACTTTGTACTTCGTTCAACATCTCATCGCCTAATTCTTCCAAATCTGTATCTTCATCACTGGACACATAGCGACGTTTTTGCGGGAAACGCATTGTAGCCTACGTATGATGTTTGCCTGGAGTCTGCTAGAGAGAGAACGTGGCCCGGAGAGAGTCAGAGGGGAGGGGGGGGGGGTGCAGACCTGCGATCTGGACCAATTTCGTGGAATTGATGAGGGGTGTACTAGGAAGGGAGGGGAGGTGTGGGTAGTAGGGGTCATTGACCTACTATAGGGACCATTTTCTATGGAAATTCAAAGAAGAAGAGGGGTGTTGTTTGAATTGTAACGACTGGACACCTCCCGTTGTGTTTGTAATGAGGTTCTTATTGTTTGATCTTCTTGTGGGGAACACCGCCTCTGTAGGAATTGTAGAGTCTTTTTATTGATTACATTTTTGGAATTTTGCGGCTCCTTTGTCCTCCACCTTGGAGGAATGTATTGTTTAAATAGTCTACTTTCCTTTGTAGTGGTTACTTTATGACGTAGGGTGTAGAGGAAGCTATTGTTCGATTGGCGGTGAACAAGTAGTAGGCCTCATTTATTGTTTGTTGAAAACCCTTTGGCACTCCTCTCCATTATTGTATGGTCCCCACTTGCCGACCTATCTCCCTTTTATTGTGTTTCCTCTACTTAGCACACCACAAGTTAACTATATAGCACTCGCTAGTCTAAAAATCATGCTGAACACCCTTCACTTCTAATGTTACTGAATAATACATAATTGATTTTTGTTGTTTTTTTTTGTTTTTTTTTTGGTTTTTGTCTAACTATTTTTTGTCTAACCATTTTTTTGTCTAACTATTTTTTGTCTAACTATTTTTTTTTGGCTTTTGTTTAACTATTTTATTTTACTATTTATTTTACTATTTATGTTGTTTTTTTTTAATTTATTTATTTATTTTTTTTTTCATTTCACATCACGTCACAATCTTTATTTTCACAAATGCCGGGTTTTCGTTCGTAGATTACAGCACCTTCTTGCTTCCCTTAGAAACCTGTACATAGTAAAGTCCCCACTTTGCTCCTCCACAATATCCAATAACTCTTTACGTTGACCGTCTAGCCTCCCAAACCATTCAGGGGTGCATCCATGCCGTACCAAAATCTTTCTTCCTTGGGCGATGGAAGCTTCGTAGCGTAGCAACTGACTGGCGGTAGTTTTGTGGCACGGGCAGGTCTTGCAGTCCGCTGGGAAGTTGGACTCGGGTAGGAGGACTGCGGCACCATCTTCGCTTAGCAGCTGCACTGTGGGTAGTGATGCTGCTTCTTCTGGCGATAATACCATTGAAACGTCAACGAAGAGAGAGTCTAGGATTGCTAATCCAGTTACATACTTGATGATCGATTCGGTCAGCTCGGTAATGAAGTGAAGAATCTCACTGACCGTATCCTGCTTCTCTTCCATTGTCAGTTCAGCGAAACTACCTAATTTCACCACTGTCACTTTTTTTATCTTTCGTATTTGATGGTCGCAGACTTCTTCGTGCAAAATTGGGCAGCCACAGATACACGACTGTAGTTCAGACATGGTGATTGCTGATCTGACTGTTTGCGTTTCTATCTAGCCTGAACTCGACCCTACAAGGTTAGGGATGGTCAACCATTTCTATTGGTCACTTTCACCCCTTTTCTTCTATACACTGGCCATCTTACAACAAAGGCGCTGTCTCAGGAGTGGCTATTTGCGGCAGACAATACCGTATTCTCACTTTCAAGAGTGATGGAAAGAGACAAAACGCACCCTTTTTCGCAAATGTTTCTTTATAACTTTATTTGCTAACTTTATTTAATACTTTCAAATTGCGGTTAAAAGACATTACATGGAATGTAAAATGACGATGGATACGGTACTAAAGAGGTTGTATTATACGCCGGCTCAGGCCGGTAGTTACTCTGGTGTTCACGCCTTATATGATAATGCTAAGCAACAGGATGTGAGTAAAGGGGAGGTTGAGGATTTCTTGAAAACGCAAGATACTTATACGTTGCACAAACCACTAAGAAAAACATTTCAACGCAACAGAATTGTAGCTTGGGGCAAAGACTACCTTTGGCAAGCAGACTTGGTCGATGTACAATCTTTAGCCAATTGGAACAATGGTTACAATTTTTTACTAACAGTCATTGATGTGTTGTCAAAGTATGCATGGGTGGTTCCTTTAAAAAACAAATTAGGAGGAACGTTAGTCGATGCTTTTAACGATATTCTGCTAGAAGGTCGACAGCCTACTAAAATCAATACGGATCAAGGCGGAGAATTCGAAAACAATAAATTAAAAAAGTACTTAAAGCAGAAAAAAGTAATTTTTTATACCACTCGCAGTGACAAGAAAGCGGCCGTCGTTGAACGCTTCAACAAAACGTTGAAATCGAAAATGTGGCGTTTCTTTACGCACAAAAATAAAAAAATTTATGTTAATGTGTTACAGGATCTTGTCTGCTCGTATAACAGTACGAAACATAAAAGTACAGGTATGCGACCATGTGATGTTACCGATGAGAATGCGGCGCAAGTCTGGACAAAATTGTATGGCGATATGTTTACTGGTAGTCGATCAAAACCAAAGTATAAATTTCAGGTGGGTGATTCAGTACGTATCAGTAAGCTCAAAGGTACGTACGAGAAATCATATCTCCCGAACTGGACTGAAGAAGTGTTTACGATCGTCAAAAGAATACCGCGGTACCCACCAGTCTATCGCATAAAAGACTGTATGGGTGATGTGATCGAAGGAACTTTCTATGAACAGGAGCTTCAAAACGTCAAGAAGAAAGAAGATTCCTTGTTTGTTGTTGAAAAGATTCTGCAAACTAAAAAGACTAAAGGGGTGGAACTGGTTTTGGTCAAGTGGCGTGGTTATCCCAATTCTGCCAACTCGTGGATCCCTAAATCAGATCTCATAGGTATCTGATCACGTAGCCATGGAGAGCTTTTACGTCACCCTACCGTCTAACGTGATTGGTGGTGGTACCATTTCAAAATATGTAACCCCTATGCCGTACACTTTAAATTTATCTGGGGAATGGGAAGTTGCATTGACCGAAATAAGCATGCCCCACGCCTGGAACAACGTGGAGACTGGTAACGATACTTTTGATTATTACGAGGGGCAACGTGAAGAAGGCATGCCTATCTCTACACCGTCCTCTATTGATCTGCTGACTGGTGGTTCTTACGATATTAAAGATGAGGTTGTACCGCCAGAGGTGGTGACGCATGTGGTCGGAGTAGTAACCAGCACTATGACCAGAGTTAGACTTCCACATGGCTATTATGAAACTATACAGGAGGTATTAAATGCTATCGCTGATTCCATGTTTCCACTCGCTCGTCATAACATACGGCTAAAGTACAATCTTGACCGTACCATTACTATTATAACGAAACGCAAGGCATTTATTCATTTCAGACTAGGGTTGGCTGAAATGTTTGGGTTCAGTCACAATCATCATAAAATCAGTGGTAATATGACTGGTAAATATGCTGCCGATGAAAAAAGAGGGATGTACAGTGCCGTGGTCTACTCCGACATAATATTACCAAGGTTGTTGGGAATGTACAAGCACCGATCCTGCGCTTTGTGCCTATTGATGGAAAACCAGGTAAATTGATGGTACATCGTTTTTCGTCTCCAGATTACGTCCCGTTAGCACGGCACGGTATACAGTCTATTGAAATTGACATACGTACCGACCATGGAACCCCCCTAGTATTTCAGTACGGTAAAGTACTTTGCAAGCTTCATTTTCGTCCAAACCATCGATGAAGCAAGATGAAGACTGCACACGTCTCCGATCCTTCTGCGTACGTCGGGTACTACCTCGACCAAGCAGGTTATGGTCACGGTGAATATTTTCAAGGCGCTCGTATGCAGAGAGGCTATGGCATCGGTAGTCTGTTTGGAAAGTTATTTAGATTTGCTGTGCCATTACTGAAGAGGGGTAGCAAACACGTAGGTCAAGCGTTAGCCAAAACTGGATTAAGCATAGCCGCAGACGCCTTTCAAGGAAATAATTTAAAGACAGTACTAGGACGCTCTCTAGTGGATGATGCAGCAGGCTACATCAAAGAGCAGGTGGGCGAAGGTCGTAAAAGGAAGCGTGCAAGATCTAATCGTCATAAGACTTCTAGCCGCAAGAGAGTGAGGAAGGACATTTTCAGCTCGTAAGAATGGCGCTCCTTCATCACAAGTCCTCCGAGTGTTGCAAAAGCGAACTAGACATTTTTGCAATCCCTCCAACGCAAACACAGATACAGAAAGGAGTGTGGGTAAGCTACCTACCAACGACAAACATTACCGACAGTGGTCCCATTGAATTCCAAATTCCTGCTACCGACGATGCCATAGATCTCAGCAATACTCAGTTATACGTCAGAGCTAAAGTAGTTAAAGCTGATGGAACGAGTTTGGATGGCACGTGCACGGTAGCACCCGTGAATCTACTCCTTCATGCATTATTTTCTCAGATTGACGTGTTCTTGTCAGACAGACTCATCAGTGGCGGAAGCAACACGTACCCTTATAGGGCATACCTAGAAACCCTGTTAAACCATAGTGAAGAATCCAAAAACAGTTGGCTGGCATCAGAGCTTTGGTACAAGGACGATGCCGGGCGTTTTGACACCTTGTTTTCCCACCCGATACCCGATGACGCTGCAGAGAACACCGGCTGGGTAGCGCGTAGCGGTTACGTCAAGGGCTCGAAGAGTTTTGAGATGCGAGGGGGATTACACATCGATCTACTTCACCAAGACCGCTACTTGTTAAATAACACGGGCCTTCGTTTCCGCCTTCTACGGAGCAAGAATGAATTCTTTCTGCTAACGAACGACGTTAATGCAAACTACAAAGTAGTTATCGAAGAAGCCTTGTTGAACGTGCGAAAAGCAACGCTGTCACCCGCCGTGCAATTAGGTTACACGCAGACTTTGCAGCTTACGACCAGTAAATATCCCATCACTCGAGTTGAAATGAAAACGTTTTCAATACCACAGGGAACTTGGAACGTTAACCGCGACAACATTTTCCTGGGTAGTCTCCCACGGCGCATCGTCCTTGGCATGGTGGATGCTGATGCTTTCAATGCCGATTACAAAAAGAATCCTTTCAATTTTAAACATAACAACTTGAGCTATCTGGCTGTTTACATTGATGGTGAACAGTTACCTTTCAAACCCCTGGAACCTAATTTTGAAAAAGGATTGTACGTACGTAGCTACCTTACTTTGTTTTCATGTCTTGACAAAGGAAGTCACGGCATCACTAGAGAAGAATATGGACAGGGTTTTACGTTGTGGGTGTACGACTTCACTCCAGATCTAGGATGTAGCGATCACTTGAATCTCATACGACAAGGGAACCTTCGTCTGGAACTACGTTTTGCAAAGGAACTTCTAAACTCTGTAAACTGTATCATATTATCAGAGTTTGACAGCATGATAGAAGTGGATAAAGAACGCAATGTGGTGTATGATACACTTCATGAATACATCCGAACTCTTGGGCAGCCTTCGTGGCTGTCCTTTCACCAATTCCCATCTGACAAATGTGTATGCTTCGGATCAACTTCCATCCAAGATCACCCGCTACCCCGCTGCCTTCGTTTGTAACACCGACCCATCATCTAGGCCAGGAACGCATTGGGTTGCGTTTTATTTTCCTAGTAAAGGCGGAACTGCAGAATTCTTTGACTCTTTCGCAAGACCCCCCGACTATTACTCACACCGTTTCAAGAAACTACTGGAAAAGAATGCGAGACAATGGATAGGAGGCTTACGTATTGTGCAATCCCCCCAAAGCTGGGCATGTGGAGCCCACTGTCTGTTTTACCTAAAACTAAGATGTGGAGGAGTTCCCATGAAGACTATTCTCAATGATTATTATACAGATAATTTGCCTGTTAAAGATGAAATGGTTATTTTGCATGCTGCAATACTACGGGAATGTTGTACACCTGTATCGTGTGTCATAGTTCAAAGATGTATCCCTATCGTGAAATAAAAAATCACACAGAAACCTGAATCAAAGTTGTTGATTTTATTTATTTATTTACCATGGATTCCATTTGTTAGATAAAATACGAGTTTTACTTAATGATTGCTTTCGTTTAGGATGTGCTGTAGACCGCAACACTCTTCTTGTGCGGTTTCGACCTCTTTCTTCATTTTCCTTTGATGTATTAATTTCGGCAAGTCCTGTAAGCAATACGTCCCACCCCTTGGGTTTGTTTTTCTTTGACTTTGTCTTCTTGTTGGATGGTACCATGTCCGCCATGAGTTCTGTAATGTCCGTGTCGGGAATTTTTCTATTTTTGTAAATAAGTTCCCCATTTTTAGTCCAACCTAATATGCGTTTATTTTCTTTCATTCGCTGCAGTACTTTCGATGTGTAATGTTTGTACTCTGAAGGTATTGAAGAGTAGATAGCTTGTTCCACTTTGGTGTAGTCGCCATTATCGACCACCTCACTGTCGTGTAGACTCGTACCATCATCATCATCATTACCATCAGTATCCTCGTTACTTGGTGGATGCGATGATGGTGTTGGTGGTACCACGGTTTGTGGTGCTGTTGCTGCTACAGCCGTTGATGATGATGATGTTGTCGAAGCTAGGGGTGCAGCTGTTCCTGGAATGTCGGTTCCTCTTGTACGTTGGAATGCCAAGTAACGTCTTAAAGCTTGTTGATACAGTTGTGCTTTGGATGACGGTCTAGATCACTTTGAAGTAACTCTGTCATCTCACCATCAAGAGCCGAGACGACTTTTCCGTAAGGTTTGGGTTTTGGTGCCGGTAATGGGTAGTTCATTAGGGTATCGGCAGGTACTAGAGCAAACTTGCGTGCGTGCTCCATCACGACGTTATTTAAGTAATAGTGAACCCAATACTGGAGCAAGGACTGATAAGAGTGGGCCAATAAAACCTCCTCGCTGCTGAACGAGTTGATGCTTCTTCTTCACGTTCACTCGACGATCTGCCATACGTCTTAGGGTGTCTTTGTATTTACCTAAACGGCGTTTCTGCGCAAGCGTCAGTCGTACGTTACCATCTGCGTCTGAGGTTACACGCTTTTTGGCAAACCTTGTGGGACAGACAAGACGGTAATAAGTTACGGACCATTAAAGGCACTGTCGAGGAGTGGCACTCGGCGTGTCGCCGTAGTCGCCGTGAGGAGGTTGTGTTGGCCCGTTTGCGGATTGGTCACACCCGGCTTACTCACTGTTTCCTTTTGCGGGGGGTTGACCCTCCTGAATGTTCTTGGTGTCGGCGGCCACTTACGGTCCGGCACTTACTTGTTGATTGTCGCCATCTTGCTGGTGTTCGTCGTCGGTTCCATCTTCCGCATGACATTGCGCGTCAATTG
>JAHWFP010044225.1:17581-52416 GCA_023313725.1 Lithobius niger | reverse complement strand
CCCCATATGATTTTGCTGTCGGCGTATCTCAGCCATCAAGACTTCAGCGGCTTCCCCCTTGTCATGCAACAAGTGCGTGAAGAACCGCCGTGAGAAAGCATCAACAATTACGCAAAAGTAGCGGAAATTATCAAAGGAAGGAGAGCAAGGACCCGCTAAATCCACCGACCAAACCTCCATAATGTAATGAGTAGCGAGGTTTTGCGCCGGGGGCTGTCGCCTTATGAGGCCTGGGGTTTAAAAAAGCCTTCTATTGATTTTTTGAGACGTTTCGGCTGCCTGGCGTACGCCTTTGTGCACCCTACACAACGGGATCATAAATATGCACCTGTCGCTAAACCTGCTGTGTACGTCGGTTTTGATGCCGGTCAGAGGGGACATAGGTTGTTTGACCCCAGCACCGGCAAAGTGTTTGTTGCTTATGATGTAAGGTTCGTGGAATCCGTGAACGGGGGTGATTTCTTTCGTGGTGGGGGCCCTGGTGGCTGGGGCCCCACTGATGTTAGCACTTTTTGTGTTGGCTATCCTGTTAGTTCTGATGATGAAGACGATGAACCGCACGGAGGCCCACCCGTCGCAGTGGCTCCTGGGGGCAATGGGACGGCACCTCCGTCACCTGCTGCTTCTGGTGGGGGTGAATCTTCGCCCCCGTCTCCTGTTGCTTCAGGTGGGAGTGGGTCAGCGCCTCCGTCACCGTTGGGCGCTCTGGGGGGCGGTGGTTCCAGTGGTGGTCAGGTAGGGGCGTATGTTACGCCTAGCCGCTCTTCTGCTATGAAGCCAAGGTCAATGCCTAGCTCTTCTAAGAGGGCTCGACTAAAGAAGCGGAATAAGCGGGCTACGGTGGGTAAGTCCGCTCAGGTGGCCTCCTTAGAGTCTTTGGTGGTCAGAAGCTCCCGAAGGTTGAGGGGCCTTGCTCCTCTGGATACCCTATCCGACTGACTGTAATTCTGTTGTGGAGAGTTTAAGTTGAAGTGTTTATTGCCACCTTGTTGTGATCATATGAAATGCTGCTTTCAGTTGGTTTTTTGCAGTATTATTGACTAAACTTTGTTTACTAACCATTAACTTTTTTTTTGGTTGTTCCGCGCTATAGCGACTTCCAGTGCGTGCCCTCATGTTTCGACGTTTCGTTTCTGGGGGTAATAATCCTTTTAACATGTGTTCAGACGTTACTAATGGTATGCTTGAATTAACTATTTCCCATGTTTTGTTTTCGTGGCATTTAAAGAAACGTTGGTTTTTATTCAGGGTTTTTTGTGGTAAAGTGTTAATGTTTGCCTTACTGAAGTGTTATGTAAAGTGTAAGTTGTACAATTTGCGCATGTAAGTTGGAGGTCCGTTCGGATCGTTGCCACCCCTCTGCTACCTCTCGTTGGGACGAAGTGAGTTCTAGGGGGGGAACCGCTCCATGAAATTACAGAGGGGGTTGTGTGCCGCGTTTTTGTTTGGTGTTCACGTGTAAACGTAAAACGCGTAGCTGTTCTTGTGTAATGCCCATTGCGCGGTTTTAAATGATAACTTGCGTTAAACTTTCAGAGGGTTTGTTTTTGGACGTTTGCCCCTTAGCTACTTGCTGTAAGTGTTCTGGGCAATGCTTCGGGTTTTTATGTACCGAGGCCGCGTCGATTTAATGGCAGGTTCTCACCTTTGCCCACTTGATAGTGGTTGAGTCTTGGCCGGGTGTGATGTGCCGGTCGGGGGCCGGTTTTTGTAAACTGGCGTATCACAAACCGATGAGGTATTTAACCCATGGCTGTGCCTGGGGTTGATGCTCTTGTAGTTACTTAGTTTCGCATTGCCCATGTATTATGGTTGTGAAAGCGTAAGTACAAATTTGTACAACAATTTAAGCGTGTATTTTTATGATGCTGGCACGTTTTTTCTGTTACGTCATACGTGTTGGGGTAAGGTTTGAATATGTATTGATTTTGTTCTTTCTTCCTTGTTTATTCCTTCCGTGTTGACTGTCGAATCCGATGGATCCGTTTGTTTTGGGGCGCCGGGCAGAGCGGCGATTCAGGATGTAACCATGTGTGCCTTTGAACCTATGTCTTGGTCGTTTCACGATGGGATTGATATTGTTTGGGTGAAATGTCAGATTCGTCGACGAAAACTGTAAGTTAACCTGTGCCGTCCCTAAATGTTTGAAGTAAAATTTACCGTCCCGACATGTTTGGAAATGTGAGCGCTAGGCCTAAAAGGAACTGTGTTTTTATTTAGATGGAATCTTGTTTGCTACGTTTTTGGACATAATCACAGAACTGTTTGACATTTTTCCCCAGACCGGGCATATTGCTGCATACCTTGTAAACCCCCATGAATGTCACGAAAAATATAAAGAGTGAATGCGATTCATATGAAATTTCCTGAGCATAGACTGAGTCATTTATTGTTCACCTGAGTTGCGTAAGGGGAAGATCCACGGCCTCGGGGGGTTTAGGAGATTCGCGGTTTTCGTTCCACGTTTACACGAACTCTAACCCTTCTCATATATCAATTTAAACACTCAGTTTCGTTCGAAATGGCCAAGAAATACCAACTGGATTTCAGTCCCACTACTCCCTTATCTATAATCCATTAGATATTCACAAGTTACTGGACACAGCTTATGCTAAAATCCAACGTTCCATCGACGAATTCGCCGAAAGAGGGAGTGGTTGGGTGATAAATCGCTCCTACGAAATCACAATCTGAGTAGCAAAAATCGACCCGCTCAGACCGGGCTCTTACATTCCTCTGCCAGCAAAATTAAAAAAGAAGTGGAAGTGTGTAGTCAATGTTCAAAATTTCACGGGCCAGAAGTGCTTCTTGTATTCAATTCTGGCTGTCAAACACAAATTAAGCATGGTGAATCCGAAAGAATACGAAGTATATGTGAGAACGGTAGATTGTTCGATGCTGGGTTTTCCAACGCGGCTGGATCACATTGACGCATTCGAGATGGCCAACAAAGACTTATCGATCAATGTGATTGCTTATACCAAAGAGAGCAGCTTGCATCCCCTTCGTGTGAGCATGAATTTTAAAGGCCAACCCGTAGATCTTCTTTTAATTACCGACGAGTCGACAAATTTTCACTACTGCGCCATCGTGGATTGTGACCAATTTCTCCAACACCAGGGATCAGGAAGCAACCCGAAATATTACTGTCGAAATTATTTCGCCGCTTAAGGCAAGGCATCGCTGAGAGACAAACACAAACTGGACTGTACAAGAACCAATCCATCACCTCAAGCGCTCAAATTCTTAAAACCGGGCGAAAACATTTTGAAGTTTGAAGCTTTCAATAGAAGAAATATTCACCCCAAAATCATATACGCCGATTTGGAGTGCCTTCTGAAACCCGTTCCTTCCTCTAACAGCTCCGGGAAGAAAATCAACCACCATCAACCTTGCAGCTTTGGCTACGTCATGGTGGGAACTGGAAACTTTAAAAAAGCTACTTAATTACCTGGGAGAGGATGCTGTTGAACAATTCCTCGATCAGTTGGTGATTGAAGCGTGCGAGTCCAACCACTATGCCTCACTCCGGTCCAATAGGCTGATTTTAACCACGCTGTAGACTGCATCTACTGCAAAAAGCCATTCGGTTCAAAAGACGACAAAGTCCGGGATCACTGCCACGTTACCGGCCAGTACAGAGGAGCTTCTCACTCGAGTTGTAATCTGAATGCCCGAGAGCGCACCACGATCCCCGTTATTTCACTGCCTCGAAGCTTACGATATGCATCTACTAGTAAGAGCGGTGCACAAGTTTCCGAAAAAAAGTAGAAGTCCTCGCGAGAAATACGGAAAGGTTCATGAGCATGACCATCACCGTTGAAACGGGATGGGATGAAACGAAAAAAAAGAAAAGGTTCATTCGGCTTAAGTTCGTAGACTGCTATAATTTTCTCTCATCGCTAAAAACTCTGGTGGAGAAACATAAACGTGATTACGAGTTTAGTACGGTGAAGGGGTTCTTGAAAGCTGGTGGGAAGGACAAATGGTTCCTTCCCAATGTCCAGGAAGAGACTGCCATGGATCTGTTAACCCATAAGGGTTACTACCCATACGAACACGTTTCCAGCATGAGTATGTTCGAAGAGCAGTCTTTACCACCGAAAGAAGACCTTTATTCCAAACTCGAATAAGAAGGCCTAACTGAAGAACAATACGATCACGCCAAAAAAATTTGGAGTATGCTGAAAATCAAAAAGTTTTCCTCTTACCACGAAATGTATCAGCTAACCGACTGTCTGCTTTTGGCAGACATTTTTGAAGAATTCCGCAGGATCTGCTTGCGAGACCATGACATAGATCTGTGCTATTACGTCTTCACCCCAGGGTTTAGCTGGGCGGCAGCTTCATAGATGACCAAGGCCGAGCAGGAACTATTTACTCAATCTAGCAAACATAACTTCATCTTGTCGAGAATACGGGGTGGAGTTAGCTTCATTAGTCGAAGGTTCGCGAAGGCCAACAACCCGTACATTCCCGAAACGTACGATTCAACAAAACTTAACAAGTACATCATCGATAGGGACCTCAATAGCGCTTACGGCTGGGCCATGAGCCAGCTGCTGCCTTACAACGGCTTTAGGTATTTGACTAAAGATGAAATTCGAGCATTCGACGTGACTAAGATAGCAGACACGTCGTAGGTAGGATAGATTCTGGAAGTAGATCTGGACTACCCGAACAAACTTCACAAGCTCCACAACGACTACCCGCTTGCTCCTGAAAAATTTGAAAATAAGAGAAGAATTAGTTTCAGACTATTCGAAATCTTTGTTGCAAGGAAAACCAGTGAAACCTGTCATGAAGCTAGTGGCCAACCAACCTACTGAGGAAGACGCGGTACGTAATTCACTACCGTAACCTAAAATTCTACCTCGAACACGGCTTGGTCCTTCGTCATTTCAGGAGGGTGCTGAGTTTCAATCAGAAGCTCTGGTTGAAACAACATATAGATTTTCATACGGCAAAACAAAAGGAATCGAAAACAGTGTCTGAAGGGGAATTTCACAAATTGTGCCCTAATTCGGTGTTTGGGAAGACGATTGAACAGAAACAGAAAAGACTGAAAGACAAGCTATGCACCGACAGCAAGCGAGCCATCAAATATTCCACCCAACCCAACGCCGATTCATTTCGGATATTGCACGAAAACCTGGTTCAGATCCACGCGAAAGTACACAAGGTGATGTGCGATCTTCCCACCTACTTGGGGTTCGCCATAGTAAAGTTGTCCAAACTCCTTCTCTACGAATTTCACTACCGAAACATACGTCCCCAATATGGAGATCGAGCAAGACTGCTGTTCACAGACACGGACTCGCTGTGCTATTGCATCCAAACCGAGGACGTGTACGAGGACATGACTAAAAACATGAGTAGATTCGACACTAGCAACTACGATCCTCAACACCCACAGTTCTGCAACGTCAACAAGCAAGTGTTGGGAAAGATGAAAGATGCCATGAAGGGAGTACCGATACAAGAGTTCGTGGGGTTGAGTAGCAAGATGTATTCGCTCGTGACCTCCCAAAGCGAAACAAAAAAAAGCGAAGGGAATTTCCAAGAGATTCGTGGAGAAAGACTTAAGCCACGAAGATTATAGGGCGACTCTCCATTCTAATCAGGAACAAAGAGGGAGTTGGTACAAGATCGCCAGTGACAACCATCACCAGCTGGCCACGACCGTGGTGAATAAATCCCTACTGTCGGCCTACGACGACAAGAGATTCCTCGCAAACGAAGTAGAAACTTTTGCAATCGGACATCGTGGCATCAAATATATTTCTTACCATGAGTATGATGACTACGATGGGGATGGCTATCATCATGATTTGCTCGTGGAGTCTTTATCCGATGACGGAGTATGGACAGGTATGTCCGACGGTGTAATCAGCGATGAAGAGGCGGAAACTCGGTGGAACGGGGATGAAGTGGAACAGAGGATAAAAGAAGTTGAAAATGTCGAGGTTCAATAAGCCGATATGAGGAAATTGCGAATGAGGGAGAGTAGGCAGTTGAAAGTGCAAAATCCAGAAGAGTGGAAGAAGAGAGCCAGGGATAAACGAAGACGGTTAGATAGGAATATGCAGGCCACACTAACTCCTATCCAGAAATAGAAAAAACAAGCTGCGGAAAAAGACCGACGTGCGAGAATGACTGAAGAGGAGAAAATAGTGTTCAGGGAAAAAAGAAGGTTGGCTCAAAGAAAGCGAAGAGAGAAAAAGAAACGAATGGCTCGGTGATTTGTTGCTTGTAATAATGTTTGTTGAATAAAATATATATATATATATTTTATTAAAGAACAAACTCTATGATACATTCTCATCATGGACACCACTAGCGGTTATTTTATGCTGAGTAAATACCTCAATGTCACGATTGAAAGCGGACCGACTCTCGTTTTTAACAAACAGGCAGGGCTTACCACAGAGTTGAGACGCAACTCATTGGAATGGACCTACCTGGTTCCTTCTGCTTAAGGTGACGAACAGTGGAATTATGGGTAAACTGAATGATTGGATTGCTACTTTTCTTGGAAATCGGGTCCAAAGGGTTCAAATTGCAAATTCATTCTCATCGGTGAAATCAGTTCCCTGCGGGGTGCCACAGAACAATGATGTTTTTGGGTTTAAGTTTGCTGACGACCTTAAGGTTGGCACTGAACTGATGAACTCGGCCCCGTCCAATGATTTGATTTCGCAAATTAAAATGGTCGACGGGTGGTCTAAATGTTGGCAGCTTCCCCTTTCGGTTGAAAAGTGCCACTCTTTTGACGTGGGTGCCGTACGGGATCTTTGCCAATATTCGTTGGACGAGGTACCTCTCCCCTCGCTTAATGTAGTAAAAGACTTGGGAGTTTGGTTTACACACGATCTTAAATTTTCTGTGCAGTGCCAAAAGATTTGCACATCTGCCTACCTCAGGTTGGCTCTTGTGGACAGATGTTTTAAATTTAGTAATAATTCTATCAGGGCCTGGGCCTTCAAGGTTTTTGTTCGCCTACTCCTGGAATACGCTACCCCAGTGTGGTCGTCACATCTTGTTGGTGATATTGATCGAATCGAGGCTGTGCAGAGGCGATTCACGAAGAGACTTCCAGGCCTTCGTGATGTCCCATATAAGGACCGCTTAAGCATCTTTGGCCTGGAATTGTTGGAACTGCGTAGGATTAAGTTTGATCTCGTTGTCACTTACCAAATTTTGCACCAGCAAACTGGCGTCCATCTCCCGTGTATCAGTCGTACACGCGGTCACCGCTGGAAATTATCAATCCCTAGCGCAAGACTAGATTGTCGAAAACATTTCTTTTCTGTGCGTGTGGTCAAGATTTGGAATGCTCTGGGGGATGAAACTGTTGGTGCTGTCTCTGTTGCATCTTTTCGTCGGAGGTTGCGTGCGGAACCATTGGATGACTTTTTGAAACGTCCCTTAATGAATTAGTTTGTTCGTTGTAACCACATGGAGCGATGTTAGTGGCTCACCACCCTTCCGTCTTCCATCTACGCATTGCGTAGAAAATATTATTATTATTATTATTGTTATTATACCTATATCGACTGGGTGAAAAGATCAACAGATCTGTACTCAATCAGTGGAGGGAGAAATTGAAGTCCTAGGACGAAGAAAATAGGTTTGCCTGGGAAAGCACGGACGAAGGTCTATGGAAAAGCGTTACGGATCCCACTTCGAAACAGGTCTTCGAGCCATTCATCGAAGTAGCCGGAGAAGTGTTAATCGAGCAATTGTAGCTAACTGTACACGAAAAACATGTGGGCAATAATGTTGGAACTGTCCAAACTCGACAGCAGAAACAAAATGAAATTCTTGTTGGATTTTAAAATGAAAGCGTTTCGTGTCGGAGAGGAGAAAAGAATCAGAGTACGATTTACGAATGACGACACGCAAGTGCACTTTGTGGAATATGACCCTAAAACAACGGCGGTGGTTACTTTGTTACAACTTTTCGTTTACGGAATGGTCCGAGCTCTACAAACACTTTACGAACATCGATAAACTCATGGGGAAAGTTTCCAAAAACGAATAAATGCTTCAGGCTGCCTCTGTGTGGATCGTACCGACAGCAGTACAACCAACCAGTAAAAAAAAATTACATTTTTTCATTCATGAGCACAGCCCCTAGGTAGGTATCGTCTACTATTTAAGTTTTCGAAAAGGTTTTCGTAGGTTTCGTTGAAGGCAGACCCGGTATTGTAGTAAGTCTGTTTGGGGGCGGGGCTTCGATAACAATGGAATACAATGGTTTTTGACCATAGTCCATCATAGGAGTAATTTGCATCTACTCGCATCATCAGCAACTGACGACTCGAGAACAGGAATCTCCGCCACTCGGTCATTCGGATTAAGAAGAAGTTTTGAAATGTATTCTTGTAATTTTGTTTCAGCATCCGTTAATTCTCCATTAACTTGTAATGACAAATCAAGATCAGAAACTCTGTTAAAAGTATAGACTGATTTGTGCCCTCTATAAAATATAGTCTTAAAACGACTCTTTTACGATAACATCGCTTACAATTACATAATTGTGTACGGACATGTCCAGCATTTCTGCAATCTATTGGAATTGTTTAAGTTGAACCCACATTTTTAACAACACATAATCACTCGTAATTTATTCTTATAGGGTCTGGCTGTTTTATTAAAAAAAAAAAATTTGAGATTTGATAACAAATTTCCCGAGCGAAATTTCCAATTGTGCATTCGGGCTACTTCAAACACTGCTTGAAATCAACTCTCTAGACGCACCACAAAACTCCCGCTATCATGACTAATCCTTGAACACAGACCCGAATTTAGCAAATAATCAAGAGAACAATTTCCATGCAACTGTTTCCGTCTTTTAATTGGAATGCCCACTGCGGTAGTGTAACGACAAAAAAAAATCGTTAATCATAGAGTATATAGTTAGAACTATGGTTACTGGTGTGCAAAGTCCCAATGAGATCCAGGACCCAAGACAAACCTGGCCTTTGCAAGGGTGATAGCCTCTCAGTGTAGCCTTGTAGGGTCGGTTCGGTCTAGTGTGCGCTTGACAGACCTGACACGACTTTACATAATCAGTAATATTTTACTTATTTATAGGCCAGAAATATAGTTTGGAACAAACAGGTTGTGCATTTCCTGTAAAAATCGGAACTGTATATTCCTGGAAATAGCCCAATCAAAAGTTATTCTTCAAGGAGGGAAAAAAAATGCTTAATGAGTTTCTAACATTAAAAAAAATTTCCTCTCTTTTCTTATCATCTAATTCAAGAAAAAGTAATTTGTGTTTAATCTGGTTCTATTCTCCATCAAGTTCCACCCTTGTTTAGCTTGCTGTGCCGGTTCTGGGTTAGCCTTGAGTCAACTGGCGCAGCGTCATGCGTGCCCACCTTATCTGAATCAGCCTCTACACTAAGATCGTTGTCATATTATGCCCCAGAACAGTACGTTGTTTCGGATCGGTACTATGTCTACGCCTCTCAAGTTTATTCACACCACCGGAAAAATACTGGTAGGTGACATATTAACTAATCCATGAGTCAAGCGAAATAAAGCATCATTATATTTTGGTACAAACGTCGCTTTGTATCTCCCGAAAAGGAGTATCTAACAAAGCTGTTACAGTATAACCTCGTTAATAAGAACTTGGATAAGAAGAATTCCCGCTTAAGAATTTTTTTCAATATTTTGGTTGGTCAGCTACTCATTCAGTACTAAATATATGCGGCTATAACGAACTCTGTTAATACAAATGTACAGATAAGACGAACAAATATTTACGAATTTGCTGTTCGTAACAGTTTCTTACCCCCTCCCCCTTTGAATTTCGTTTCATTCCACGTAAAACATCGATCCATATTGGGAAGTGATAAGAGTTTTGTCCGTTTGTGCAAGCGCGAAGTACGCGGTCAAGTACACAGTATACACAGCCTATAGAGGTAGACTGTATTTTTTTAAAGTGGCAGCCCAATTTCTCTCGTCCGTTTAATAAGAACTATGGTTAATAAGAACATTTTTAGCTGTCCCCTTAAAGTTCGTATTAAAGAGGTTTTACTGTACACGTGTTTCCGAGTTAGTTGGGATTAACTCCTCCCGTAAAGTTGACACCTCTACATCTATATACTATTGCTTAAATGTGCAATCCCACTCTGATTTCGGTTTATCATCAGTACCTTCATTCGACTCAACGTTAAGAGTAGCTATGTAAACGCCAGTAGGTTTATACATGTCACGATTTACTATTTCACTGTTCTGAATGTAATTTGCCCAAGCTAGTTCAGCTGTGGCCGATAATAATTATTGAAATTTCAAAATCCCGATTTTCAAAACGTTGTTAGAACAGTCTAATGAAACCTAATCTAATTTACTTGACATGAAATCAAATCCAAGCAATACAGGAATTTCACCAAAAGAACCGTACAACACTATTATAAATCTTGTTGCCTTGAAAATTCATATTTTGATAACGTAACTACGATCTCTTGACCTGACTATTTCTTTTTGTCCTACTCCCACCAAACTTAATGGCGTTTCCATAGAATGCAACTCACAACCAATATTTCTATCACACAGTAATTCCTGTGCTGCTGACTCGCAGATTAAAGAAACTGATGAACCAGTATGCAGTAAAGAAATACGTGGCTTATCCTCAACGTTAAATACAATATGTGGGCAATAAAACCACATTTTGAACACTGTGTCCCAAAACAACGTTATTTTCCGTTGACAATGGCCCTGTTTCCAGTTCGGAATTCAGTACGCCATCACTTCCACTACCAGTTTGAATTTCGGCCGCTAGATGTACCAGGGCTCGTTCATCTTGGTCGAAAAGCTTACTAGCAATCTCCCGTTTTTGAGAACAGATTTGTTTACATTTGGAGTACTTTTGGGCGTAGTATCACATGCACTATCCCAAAATGTAAAGCAAATCGTTGGTTCATTGTTCTTTTTTAATAACGTAAACCTGAATTTCCATTGTTTTTGGGTTTTATCAGAAATTCCGATTGAGGAGCCAGATGACATGTCTATATTATTTATTTTAAATGGATCATCGAAGTGTCTAAACTGTACGTTACGATTTTGAACTAAAATGATAAAAATTACGGCCTTACTTGTATCAATACTATTTAATTCTAAGTGAAACATGAAGAATCAACACCCTCTCCAAACAATGTTATTATGACGGAATCGCATTTTTATTTTGTACTTTTCATTCACTATTTTTAACATCCCGTTAAAGTCATCTGTCAACTCAATGTTATTTTCCACGGAACAAGAAACATATTTTTCGGAACTTTGCCAAAATATAAGGCTAATTGTGGCAATGCCAACGTCCTATCTGGCAACGATAAACGTTGTTGTTGCCAATCAACGTTTGAATAGAGTTTATTAACAACTCGTTAGCATGATTAGATTGAACCAACTGAACGTTACTAAAATTAATTGATTTGCATTTAATATCCTCAACTGAGGGACCACCAGGATTTTGTGTTGCACCTTGTAGCCCAAAACACCCGATTTCGTCTAGCCTATGAGTTCGTTATTTGATGGTTCGCTAGATTGCGCACCGTTTCCTCCCTGGTTAGCCTCTACAGCACACTGTGTAACTATCTCGGCCACCTTGTTGTCCACCCTGATTACGGCCCTGCTGTTGATTATAATTATGCTGGTGGTTATCGTAATTATTATGATTCTGGCCACCACCACTATTACAATCTCCAACATTGCCATTATTTTGCACATTTCTGTAATTTCCTGCATTAAAATGCTGTGGGTCCCGATTTTCTCCTCCCAAATACGAGTCATCTCGGCCACCCCTTAATTTATCGCTGCTACGAAAACCTCCGCGTCCGCCTTTGTTGTTTGAAAAATGGCCCCTTCCTGGAGTACCTGAATTTAATGTACGCTCATTTTTCTGACTCACTATTCACACATTTTGCTCTTTTTGTTCTACATTCTTTTTTCAAATGTCCACGGCCTAAACAACGGTAACAAACTCTATTTTCAGGTTCATTAGCTTGAACTGCACTCACCTTAACTTCTCCTTTTAATGAACTCATTTTATTGACAGACCTTTCCAATTTTTCAATTTTGTCTGATTTCCTATTTCCTATACATTCTAATTTCCTATTGCGTTCCACCTCGCTATCTCCAGGCTTTACCCTCCAAAGTGCCAAAGCCATAGAATCTAATCTAGCCAAAAATAACTCGATCATTTCTCCTTCTTCCATAGCCATAGTGTAAAATTCATTCATAGTGACACTCTTTCCAGCAGATCCAAAACGGTCAACCAAAACCTCTTTAAATTTATCCCAATTGTCGAGGCCGTACACTTACTACAAGCAACTGAAATGATTTCTCTATCTTTAATACTCGGATCTAAAGCCCTTAAATTCTCACACATTAAGGAAAAAGTAAAAACATCGAGATTTTCGTTCCCCGAAAAAGTTGCTATAGCCTTTTTAGCTTGTCTTACTTCCTCCCACAATCTTGATTGATCAGACCTATCCCCAGAGCGATGTTCCCTGAATGACTCCACCATTTCTCTGACTATATCAATCTGTTTTTCACTACTGGCCCTTAAACAAGCTGGAATTGTTTGGGACAAAATACTCTTAACCAACTCTCCGTTAGCCCCGGCATTCGTTCGTTTAGCTACTGCATCCTCAATAAAATCTCTAATTTCCTCCGTATTAATTGTTAAGCCCTGAGGAGCAGATGTTGATTTCGAACCCAGTCTACCATTCATATAATCCCTGGTTATCCTTCCCAGGCGAGACGAACGTGTCTTACGTCTACCCCCATCTCCATTATTGCCTGTTCCGCTACGAACCGGCGAACGAGAACGTTCCTGATCCAAAACAGGTGGAGGAGTACTGTCTGTACCCCAATCGTCATCAGAATAGTCTGAGTCCGATTCAATAATAGCTCCACACGTAGTGCGCTTTGGAGTACTGGTAGTAACCTGACTTATGTCTATAAAGTCATCCCTATTCAATGGGCATTTAATCGTTCTTCCCCTAGAAGAACGCTTAACCGCAACCTTAAACCCATGGCCTCTACCTCTTGGCATGATTGTAATTTAAAATTAAAAAATAAAATAGTAATATTGCAATTCTGGGAGGAAAAAAATCTCAGAGCTACTCCGCCAGTTACACTCTTAATTCGTTATTGTCATGCCAAAATTCGCTAGCACCAATCACCGTGACCTAAAACCTTAATAATCGAAACAATTATTAACTTCCTTCCTTTTAACAAAAAAAATCGCAAATCAATCCAATTCACAATTAATCTAACTCTGATTACTCCGCACCAGTGAGATCAAATTCAAAACCTTTACAAGCGAGATTCACCCACTAAACAAAATTCATGCCAACAGTTAGCTACCATCAACGAACTATGGTTTAAATAAACACTTGCAACAATATCTCAATAATCACTTTCACTGCGCAGCAATCAAACAATATCCGAAATGCGTAATTAAATCATAAAATCATACACAATGTCCCGGAACCCATAACCAATTCAAAATGTAGTACTATAATTCGAGTTTATCAACCAGTAAAAAAAATCCACCAATCCAATAATCAACCTGAACACCAATCAATTAATCCTAAAACACTTTCGCTACTTCCCTGTATGTATAGCACACACAAAAAATCTAATCTCTACCACAGTGTTGACTTCAAGCAATTAGCAAATCCAAATATCTGACTAAAACTAGTTTCATCACCAGATCACAAATTATCAGGATTATAAGAATAGTTCACCAAAATTCCGTACTATAAATTAATTTCCGAAATTATTTTACGAATTTATCCGAGCCAAAAAAAAAATTACTTTCAATAGTTTTAAGCTAAGCGTGAATTACTTCTGATAACCACTGTTATGGTTTTATTTATCGCTAACACCACATAATATGTCAAGATGGATGTAATACACTTGTGTGAATAAACACTATTAAACCAAGAGACCAAAGACACCAATTGATTAAGTAACCGTTTTATTCAGCTAGGCATATTCAGCAATCTTACTCTGAACTGGTCATTTACTTTAATTTGGATAGACACTTTTACCAAGATTGCTTATGCACTTATAATTTTAGAAGATGAAGTTAACACATAACCTAAATTCTTAATCCTCAATTATTACTCCATAATAATTGTTCTTAATTAATAATACCCCTTCAACAATACTATCCTTGATTATAATTCCCGTTAAATAATAACAATGCTAACACCAAAATACAATACAATAGTACACAGTAAACTTAACTGAGAAAACCCGGCTTCCGTCGATGAGACTTCTCCGTCGCCTTTCCGGCAACACCACAACCACTGCTGTACTTTCATGAGCCTAGAACGGGCGGAGCAAAACGTAACACACAAGCCGATGATTCTCTAACCTGCTAACAACACTTTCTTTTAAATCCCCTTCATCTTTTATAACCTCTGTTTACATTCCATTGGTTAATGGACCCATTCTTTGCTTTCCCTTGCCTGTCTTGTTTACCGCCGATAATTACCCCTCCACTTATAATAATTACAGCAATTTGGATCACCTGTCAGACTCTGCTCTACTTTCAAGATTGCTAGATCAAGATACGTCACTCACTTTACTAATCCTGAAATTATCTAAAGTGGTCTGTTGACAAAATGGTACAAAACTCATTCCCCTATTTTTCGTGTTGACCTCAAATCCTAATTGCTTAGCCTTGTGTTGGTGACGCGTCGTCTGAACTGTGTCTTTCCGTACCAATTTTCGTCTTTCAGTTTCCTGTTTATACTTTACTAAATATTGTGCTATTTTATGCACTGATTTGATTTATAATAATAATTACGACTGCCTTGCATATCAAATGCAGCCTGATATCTTTTATGTAATATTTTATATGAATATTAATTTATGCAAATATATTACCATTACAAAAACTGTAGTTTTCAACTGATGTTCTTATAGACTGAAACTGCAGTTCCATTACAGGGCAGCATTTTTTATGTAAACTGCAGTTTTACATAAAAAATTTACTGCAGTTTTACTGCAGTTTACTGCAGTTTTACATCAAGTTTTACTGCAGTTTTTTTTATGTAAACTACTGTTCTTGTGGACTAGAACTACATTTTCATTACAGAACTGCAGTTTTAAAGTGCATTTCTCGTAGTCTGGCAGGGGCGGTACCACGGGGCGGGGACAAGAGAACCCTCCGGTCGGGGAAGCCTTGTCCCCCCCCCCCCTGTCGGGGAGTAACCGAGATCCGAGATTTTCGTCGGGAAACAGCCGGATGACGGAGTCTACATGAGGACATAAAATTCGTTAAAACTTGTGGGAAAAAAACTCAAAAAAGAGTTTGCTGTTTTGTTTACCAGTAGTCCTACTGTTGCTACCTCAATATTCTATAATTTAAGAGCTGTCTTAGTTAATGCAGAAACGTCAATTAAATATGTACAAAACAAACTTTGTTAAAGATTCTAGCTAAGTTTTAGTCGTTTGAATTTGTGATACCACTGAACTGAGCGATTTTCAAATGGTCTACAGTACGTGGCTAAACCGAAAATTGATTTGCTGCATTAGACCATCAACTCTATCATTTAAGAGGGATCTTAGTTATGAGACACGTTTGGGATGCCAACGCCTTACCAGTTATTTCTAAAAGGAGAAGGCCCGATTTTAAAAGCCCAACACACAACGCAAAGTTTGTGAGGGGTCATACGGATCCGGGACTCTAACCACTGGACTGGAGAAATGGCAGTCCAGTAGTTAGAGTCCCGGACCAAGAGGACGCTAACTCAAATTCATGTCTAACCAATACAGGACTTAAAAATTCACTGTGCTCTCAAATGGCCGTGTACCTTTGAGGGCCAACTGTGTGTTCTTGCTATGGGTATAGCCGAAATGTCGGCCTAATTTTTACAGAACAAAACATGTTAACTTTCTTCCAAGTTTTCGTCAGTTGAAGTCTGATAACAATTAACTCCATAAAAACCGAACAAAGAATCAAAACTGAAGACTAAGTTGACGGTTTGATTTGCTAGCAGCTCTTTTCCTCTTAGCCCATAGCAACCGTAATTGAAAACTAATTCTCAGTTAATTCAGGAACGTCAGCTAAATCTTCCGCCATTTGAAAAGTAAGCAACAATATTTTCAAACCAAAATTATTCAGTGTTAGTTAACGTTAATTTAATAATATTTTTTTTAATTTAAATTCATCAGTTAATTCAATTTGTAAATAAAATGTATAAAATAAAACAGAATTTTGGCTGCAATTAGGTTTTTACGACCTCTCATGCCAAAGAATGTTTACGAAAAACATCCAAAATTTGCTTAACAATGTGGTGCAAACGTGCCTCAGGAAGCCGAAACTAGGCACTAAAATAGCATAAAATGCTTCAGCTTCCTCCAGACCCTCTAGCTGGTTTCGACGGGCTCTGCTATAGTAAAACAAATTCGAAAAAAAAAAATGGTTATTTACTTGCGCCCCCCGGGTCGGGAAATCATTGTCCCCCATCTGGAGTTGGCTGGCGCCACAACTGTATACTGGAACTACAGTTCTACGACCGAGTGAAGTTTTCAGCTGCAGTTCTCATAGATTGTAACTGCAGTTCTACTACACAACTGCAGTTTGTGTGGAAAACGTCTTAAAGAACGGAACACACTATAAAACCGCAGTTTCATTCCAGAAGTGCAATTTCTGAATCAAAATCCTGTATTCATGATTATCCGTCGTCAACGACAGCAACTGTTAAATATTTAATGCACGGTGGTGACGCCACGCCAACACATCCCAATGCTAAAAGTGTTATATACGGTTAATCTGAAAACCCACAAACGTGACCGTGGGTTAATTTTGGTAACCCACACTTTTTTGATAATCTAACACATTTTCCACGCTCTACACAATCACTGCTCTACCATGTGACATACTTTGCAAAACTACCTCCATGATTTCGGACACTGGAATGTTGCTATGATGAGCCCAGGAAGTTGAGATGGAACGGAGTTCGTGTGCGGTAACACGGATCCCTTGGTCCGCACAATTAATGTTAAGGGTGTCGTAGGTTTGAACAATGACCGTCTTTATCCATGCCACAATCATTCTGGAGGATGTTTCTCCGAATCGTGATGCGAAAGGAATAAAAAGTTGTGTACGACCTCGTCTAAAGGGTTTAGAGGTTTTTACGTAGAACCGGAGCACTCGGACGGGGCATAACGCTCTTTCTTGGTCATCTCCTAGAATATTTGTGAGCCCTGGAACAATGAAAGGCGCAGTCATCTCGGAAGGCTTCTGAGTTTTGGCTCTAAAGGAGGATCGAGGGGTGAGAGTGACCCAGGAATTGTTGTCAGCTGCAGTTGCAGAGAGGGCTTCGAGTTCGCTACATCGTAAGCATACAGCCAAGGTTATTAAGAAGACAGTCTTGCGGGTCAAATGGCTGAGTGAACATGCTGAAAGGGGCTCGTGCGGGGAAGTGAGCAAGGCGTCGAGGACTATAGACCGTCCGGAAAAACTTTTCGTTGACTAGGACGATCAATCAGAAAAGATCGGATCATAAACGTGATGCGAAAGTCATCGATGAGATAGAAGCAGCCTGCTGCTTTGAAGACGGCATTATGGGCGGATCGGTAAACTAGGATTGTAGATCCGCGAAGACCGTCATGAAATAAGAAATCTAGGAATCGGAGGAATTCGGGAACAGAGGGGGTGATTGGATTAACTTGAGAGATACATCAATAAAACCAGCAACGCCAGTGGTTGTTGTAGATTTTTGAAGTTGAGGATCGCACTGCCCTGGAGGCAATGTGAACGGCCTGTTCTGAAGAAACTCCCGTTGCTTGAAGGAGTCGGACGATAGTAGCCACCCGTGTAGTCGCAGGGATTGCGGTCTCCGGTGAAGTATTTTGCCGTTGTGTTGATTCAGTAGATCTGGAAGCGCTTGAGAGATATCAGGGTTTGTCGATGAGGAGGCTGAGAAGGGTTGGGAACCAAGCTGCTGCTCGCCAGTCGGAGGCTACCAGGAGGAAACGGTCGAGGGAATGACACAATCTTGCGTAGGACCAGAGGTAATAGTCGAGGGGGGAGGGAACAAATAAGCGAAGAGATGGTCCCAAGGCAGAGTTAAGGCATCGGCTGTCCAAGCTCTGGGGTCCGGGATCGGGCTGATGAAGAGGGGAAGTCTGGTATTGAACCTCGTGGCGAACAGGTTGACCATCGAGTGTCTCCAAATATTGAATAAGGCTGCGCAAATGGAGGAGCACAAGGTTCACTCACTGGTCAGGGGAGACCGGTGGGACAGGGAATCGTCCATAACATTACAATTCCCAGAGATATGTAGAGGAAGCACACAAATCCCGAGGGGTATGCAGTAATGAAAGATTTCGGACGTTAGAAGATGCAGAGATCGTTTGTGAGTGCCTCCTCCTTTCTGTTGATAGGCGACCGCTGTTGTGTTGTCGATGTGGATCTGAACCACCTGGTCTGGAAGGAGGTGATGAAAATGTAGGAGGCCGAAGAGGACTGCGCGAAGTTCGAGAAGGTTGATATGGTCCGTTAGCATGTGTGGTTCCTATATCTCTGATGCAGTTTGGTTTTCTATGTGGGCTCCTTAACCGTGTGTGGAGGCATCTGTTAAAAGGTGGAGAGTCAGGGTTGGTTCGTGGAGAAGGACAGTCTCGGTGAGGTGAAGAACGTCCTCCACCAAGTTAGGGTTTGGAGTGGAAAGTGCGGTGGCAGTGGTCAAGGCGGGAGGTGAAGGGCGGTATGAGGACCGCCCCATTCGTCGATCCGGAAGTAGTGGAGGGGGCTGGCCAACCATCGTCCATAACGAACCAGGTCTACCATGGAATCGATGGAGCAGATGATGGAATTTAGATCGTTGAAGGAATAAGTGCTTCGATGAAGGAACGCACGAGCGGTCGAAAGGAAGTTTGCGACCCGATCTGGTGATGGCACGACTGTACTGCGATGGAGATCGAAGAATACTCCGTGAAATGTGAATGTCTGAACAGGAACTAATCGGGACTTTGGGATGTTGATGCCCCAACCCAATCTCCCTAAAAGAGACTTGACAAAGTGGAGATTTTCGATGAGCTGGAATTGATCCTGATGAGTGAAGAACCAGTCATCTAAGAAGGCATGCACACGAATACCTTGTTGGTGGAGAAAAGCTAGAACGGATCGTAGCACGAGTGTAAATTTACGAGGGGCGGCATTCAGCCCGAAGGGAAGACAAAGGAACTCGTAGATGGCACCGTTGTACACGAACCGGAAAAGATGCCGAACTGAAGCATGAAGAGGAACGTGGAGGTATGCATCGGCAAGATCGAGAGAAATTGTCCAATCGTGTGGTAAGAGCGACTGATGAATCGATGCTGTCGTCTCCAATTGAAATCGAGGGTTATTTTTATATATCAGTTTAGTGGTTCCAAATTGAAAACGAGACATGATCCCCGTTTCTTTTGGAGCAAAGGAAAATGTTGCTGTAAAACCCTAGTTGTACAGGAAAGGAAACTACACAAATGGCTTGTTTGAGAAGTTCTTGAATTTCAGAGGAAAGATCCGGAGACGGGGGTCCTTCTAAATCCCAGGGTGGTAGGCCTACGGTGGAGGATGACTCAATTCTGGATAAAATCCGTTGGAGATTAAAGAAAGGATCGCTGGGTCGTCAGTAATGGTTTGCCAGGCCGTTTTGTAGAAATGTAAACGACCTCCCACATGTTGTGGGAAGGGCAAAATGTCAGTAGTTGGATCGACCCTGGTCGTGGTCTTGAGGAAAGCAAAGCGGAGTTGTCAGTCTGGAGTTTGCTTGCTTGGGGATTGCTTTCTTCCACGCCGCCCCGAACCGCCTGTCAGAAAGGGCGAGGGAGACGTTGGGAGAGTGGCATGGTGTGGATCGTCATTGCCCATTCGAAGAAGGACGCGTTTGTTGAGGCAGAACCGAGGCTTTGGCTTTTTAGAAATATCGAGGTGAGGGGCCAATTTAGGGATCATACCCCTGAACAAGGTATCCGATTCGTGGATCGGAAGGTTACTGAGCGCATGTCTAGTGGAACGTAAAAATTTGATGTAGTATTGAGTGCAATTTCGCGTAAAAGGAGCGTAGAGTTAAACAAAGCCCGCGTGAACCAACTGGTAGAGTGATAGGTCGCGAAGCAGGCTGTGCGAAATACCTCATTTATTAAAAAGGCTAACTGCTTTGTATCGGCAGTGGGGGGATCGGCATTAAGATGTTCGCAAAGCGCATTAGCCGCTGTATTTAAAACATCGGCCTGTGAAGCAGCACGTAGGCCAAGCCGGAGAAGACGATCGTTGTCACGAAGGACAAAGATCGGAACCGTAGCGTATCGTGGCAAGAACAAGGCAGAACCGAAGGCCATTTTGGCTTTGGCAGTTAGGAATTCCGATTGAGGGTAAGTTTCAAAATTCTGAGGATGAACGGTCCCTTCTCCTAAGGACGAAAGAAAGAGGCTTCCTTGCTAAGTCTGGGTGGTGGAGGATCCATGTCAAGTTCTAAAGGGGATCCGTTCGCCAAAAGCAAACCACCGGTGCGTAAAAGGGTAGTTAGGAGCATTGTGGACTGGCCGATCAGCAGAGGTTGATGACGTCACTGATCCCTTAGTCCGAAGCCTAAGCCCGTAAAAAGCCCCAATTCTTACAGGGCAAAGAAAAGTTCGGAGCAGGCTTATATAGGAAGCAGTCGGGAACCCCATTCTCAACCATCTTTAAAAGATCGGGTGCGGAATATCTGCTGGATCAGCGTCAGTAGGAAGTTCAGGTTATAGAAGAGAGTGGTCCGGGGAACGGTCGGACCGATAAGACGAGCGATCTTCTTCATCAAAAAGGGAGAGCTGATCGTCAGGATGCGTTGGAGCGGGAATGGATCGAGGCACCAAAGACGGTAGCATAGCGGTTGGCGCAGGATCGAGACGATGGGCCTGGGATCAGCGCGTCAGTGTGGAGCTTCTTTATAGTGGCGGTCACCTAGTCCTGTGTGAATGATGACAGTGCCGGGATAGGTGATTGCTTTAATTTAAAGTTGTGGATTGCAGAATACATCAAGCACTGAACCTGGTCCCTGGAAAGTGGTCCCGTGGATCGAGTGGATCAGGGAGGTGCGGATTGATGCGAGGATCACGAGGACAAGTCAAGAGGAGGCAAAGGGGAGAGAAACCCTTTTTTTGCAAGTTTGCGAGCCTTGACATGAGATTTATGGCGTGAATTGAGTTCTTTGGCCTGCCGTAATTCCTTGGAGAGGGATCGCAATCCTCCATCATTGGAGGACTGACCCCAGGGGATCGGTGAAGTAGAGGTCGTGGTTGGCGGCAGGACTGCCGGGACCGTGGCAGCGTAAGATAGTGGATCCAACACAAGAGTGGATCGCACAGGGCTGTGGCTACAGTCCAAGTTAATCACACTTTCCCCCGGATCGAGGGAGTCTAGAGGAGGTGAGGAAGGCACCGGGGATTCGCACGGCGCACCTTTCACACGAGGCTTCATTGTCGAACAGCTTCTTCAATGAGTAGAGAAGAAAAGATGAGCTGGATCGTTCCGCTCAAGTATTTATAGGAGGGAGGCTGCACAGTAAGATGCGCAGTGGGTAGCGGGCGGAGAGATTTCTTCAAACTATTCTCCATTTGGAACAGCAGTGAGAAGGAGTATGCTTTAAATTAAGTAATGGATATTTTTATGGTAACTAGAAATTTCAGTTATGAAGAGAAGAAACTATATAAAGGTATATATTTAACAAATTTCTCAATCTGATCATTCATGCTGCAGTAGTCACTGTCTCACCATCACTTTTATGAAGTTCTGCTAATCGACTTTGAAAAACAGTTGCTGACCAAGATTGCATGTACCCTCAATCCTATTCCAACCCACTAAATGCCAGTTTAAAACTACAGTTTAAAATTAATTTTTTTCAAAACCAGATATACCTTTGGAATCTACAAGGGCCGATTTCAATTTTAAATGACGTTTTAATGAGCGAATAGCTTTTCTAACCACTTGTAAACTCCAGTTTTATACAGAAACTGCAATTCCAAACAACAGTCAACCGTATTTTAAAGTTACTTTTAAATAGTTTTTAATGCTAATAATTACAATTGTTTAACTATTTAATTAATTGTTTATGTTAATCTAGGTAACTGGCTATGTAGCTTATAAATAATCCTGCCTCAGATCACAGGATTTATTAATCATTTCGGTTTAGCTACCACCAGATTAGACCAGACGCAACTTAAAACTTTCAACTGCTAGTAAACAGCAGTATTCCACAGAAAGTCTATTTCCAAACTGCAGACTACTAAATTTTAAGATTACTTTTGAATACTTTTAACGTTAATAATCACAATTTTTGAAACTGATTTAATTATTAATATTAACAACTAATATTACTTAAAGGGCAATTACATCCATTTTGACATGCATGCTTTACTTTTGGATCATTTACACAATAACTAAACACAAGAAGTGCGGTAAGAATACGTTAAGTACGTCCGATACAACAATTTAATTATTGCAGCATCAAAACACGACATGGAGACTGCCATTGTTTTGCTGGAACGTGCAGAAATTAATGCCGACTGATGTCACTCTTCGATTTCGACTCGCAGCCGAGTGAGATAGCTGTATTGGCTGTGAGAGCTCGAGCGTCTGACGGCCTTAGCTGGCCGACAGTTGTAGTGGCCAGCTAAGGCCGTCGGACGCTTGAGCTCTCGCAGCCAATAGAGCTATCTCAATCGGCTGCGAGTCGAAATCGAAAAGTGACATCTGTCGGCATTAATTTCCGCATGTTCCAGCAAAACAATGGTGGTCTCCGTATCGTGTTTTGGTGATACAATAATTAAACTGTTGTATCGGACACACGTAACGTATTCATACCGCAGTTCTTGAGTTTAGTTATTGTGTAAGTGACCCAAAAGTAAAGCATGCATGTCAAAATGGGTGTAATTGCCCTTTAAAATAATTTTAAGATTCAGTTGTCTGTGGATTGGA
The DNA here is from genome assembly GCA_023313725.1 of Lithobius niger. Classification (NCBI taxonomy): domain Eukaryota; kingdom Metazoa; phylum Arthropoda; class Chilopoda; order Lithobiomorpha; family Lithobiidae; genus Lithobius; species Lithobius niger. The sequence continues at coordinate 29,432 of JAHWFP010044225.1, read as the reverse complement.
ACTGCAGTTCCTACACAAAACTACAGTTTACTACAGTTGGAAATGCTGTTTAAATTTAAAGTTTTAAACACTACCTAAATTATGATGAAGTTTTAATTAAATGTAATAGAGTTCACAAAGTTTAAAACGAAAGAAGCCAATTGATTGTTTAAAGTAAAGATCAGCTCTGCTTTATTTTAGCAATAATAATTAAAATACAAATCATGCAACCATAATTATTAAGTGCAACTAATGAATTGGTATATAAAGTTGGTTCATACATTTCAATCTTTTCAATCTCGTAAGTGAACAATAATGAGTATCTAGGATCAGTAAGGTAAGTGAAATAAGCAGTATAAGTTAATAACCTAAACTAATACGAAATAGATTACTGAATAAAGATAAGTTCCATAATAACTGTCATTCTGTGAATTGCAGTTTTTTTTTATTTACTGCAGTTTCGTAAAGTACAGTTTTTATGCAGAACTGCAGTTTTAGGAAACTGCAGTTCAGAAGTACAATTTTATGGAACACAAACTAGAGTTCTTAATTACTGCAGTTGTCCAACAAATTGCAGTTTCCGACAAACTGAAGTTTTTGGAAAATTGCAGTTTCGTTGACAAACTGCAGTAATTAAAACTGTAGTTTGTGTTCCATAATTGCACTTTAGAATTGCAGTTTTTTTTTAGGCAAAAACTGAAGTATTTAATAGGAATAATTTAAAGCTTTCGGCTAACGGTAGACTCTTATGAAGCCCCGTCGCCTAGCAGACATGCAGGCAGACAATGGGCCTATTCCTCCCGTGCAGCAGCCAACTCAAACATAGGACAATATATAGTAAACTGCGTTTACCGGACTATCAGATTCTTAGCTTAAGGTGCAGCCAGTATCAATTCCTCCGCTTTGAGATTATGGGATGGCAGCCGCCATAATGATTAGCATGGGGTACACAAAGTTCGAGAAGCACAAGTCCGACGAGTAGAGAAAAACACGCATGGCTACAGTTACACTGTGACACTCTTTGCAAATTTATCCTAGCACAGGAAAAAAGTTTGCACTAATTTTCCACTAGATGTTCGAATTTAGAAATTGATTTTTACGTCATTTTTAAGATATACAGTGTTTTCACAAAATTTGGGTAACCTGCTCAATAGATATTTACCTGAATCGCACAATTACGACAGAAATGCTGAATTATGGGATGTGTATTCTAGCACGATATATGTCAGCAGCAATATGGTAATCCTACAATATATTTATTTATTTATTTTAATTACAAAATTATTGTAACCCCCCTACAAAGAGCATGACAGCAATTTCAAATTAAAACAACAATTTCACGAATCTCATTCAGGCGAAAGCAGAGACGAGACAGGCATGAAAGGGGTACATTAAGAGGCGCCACCATATTCTTCTTGCCTGAATGAGATTCGCAAAATTGTTGTTTAATCTGAAATTCCTGTTATGCTTTTTATAGGGGGTTACAATAATTTTGTAAATAAAATAAATAAATAAATATATTGTACGATTTGCCTTTGGCGAATCTCATCAGATTTCATCCAGACGAAAACCGGAAGTTGGCTGGCGCCATGTTGGCGTTGTTGACGTCGGCCAAGCGTTGGATGGAAGGCAGATTGCGAAGGTTTGTAATGCATTGTCTCTAGTACAGTTGCCACCCCCTGCTCAAACCCAGCAGAGCAGACAGTGCTCGCGTACGCTACTCAACTACTCATGGGAACGGAGCCCCTCCCGTGATCCCCCTCCACTGCGTTCACGCAGCAATTCACCTAATAATACAAGAACAGACAGGAGATTTTATTCATGCAGTCGCTGGCCACAGCACCATAGCTTTCCTCCTAGGAATTTGCGCTACTTTATATATATTAATAATGTAGCAAACAATATGTTCCCGCCCTCATCAAGCCAAGCGCCCCTCTGTTCGATCCAGCTATAACCACGCAGACTATAGGCCAATAACAACTGCCGAATTTACCTTCAAGCCCCACTCACTCCAATGGCAGTAATTTTTCAAGAATACTTGCAGGCCTTCAGCAAGCCAACGACAGCCAATTAGTAGTCCTTAGTAGGTTGGCAGATAAAATAGGAAAAATAGGAATAAGCAAATCAGACAAATTGGCAATATGCCACCTATAGTGAAGTTAAAAACGAATTCCTAAACAGTTAATTTTCCCAAATATCCATACCATCAGCATTTCTAAACTGGTATTTGTATACTATGTAATAATGTGTTGTTTTACACTAGCCAAGTTTAGTAAACATGCATGAACATTTATTTACAAATGTTACGCTTGATATAGAATCAGATAAACTTATATATGGCATGAACTTGTTGCAAACTTGTATACTGCATGATCTTGTTGCAAACTTGTATACCGCATGAACTAGTTGCAAACCTATATATTGCATGAACTTGTTGGAAACTTATATATTGCATGAACTTATTGCAAAAGCTGTACTTGTATCGATTTGAAATGAAATGTAACATGTCGATTTACACCAGCCAACCTAACTTAGACGCATGAACATTTTTTCCTTCTTTTTCTGTGTTAATAGTTTAATTTAGGCTAATTACCCTAATTCCCGATATATCGGTATCGGTGTATCGGATCGGTAACAGTATCCGCCGATATGGCCGTCCGATCTTTATTATTGTTAAAATGTAATTTTACCAGTAGGGAGTAAGTAAAACCTCTGAATAGGTCTCCAAACTGAACCACTAAAACTTGAGTAGTTTTTTTCCCCTAAAAATAGTTTTTTTGTGCAAGCTGGTGCAAGCCACCCAGTTTAACCCTAGTAGTGTGTAAATTTTCTACCAGTTGAGTTTTTTTCTACACTAAAAACCGGAAACCTAACAAACTAGTTTCCCTTTCAAGTTTTTTTTTTAAACGATAGTAATTGTACGCCGCTACAAAAGTGGCTACTGTAATGTGTTAGATGGCCTGGCATTATATTAGCAAGAGGCAGATTTAAGTAGACACAATGATGGACAAGACTACCATGTTAGAAGCCATGTTGAGTGCCAACAGGAAGTAGTTTTATTGTACCACTGATCTATACATTTACGAAGTGTCAACTGAGATACGCAAGTTACAATGAAGTGACAACTGAGGTACATAATATGTTACATGCCCTTTTTTTCATTTAACAAAATGATAAACAATTTATTTATTTATTTATTTTTTAAATCCATTCGCCATACAAATTTGGCTTCTTCACCTCTCTACCACTTCTAGTACACATAGCATTTCCAATATTGTTATGAACTGCTTGAAGTTCAACACTAGGGTTAACAGGTTCATTACTTGTTTCAAAAACATAATCCTCTGGTGTGAGCAAAGGAACAGATTTGTGTTTGATCATAGAATACTGAATATTTCCTGCTTTACGGAAAATACTTGATTGTTTTCGTACCTTTAAATGTACTCTATTACGCTGTAAGAAATCACCCATTACATTCCTAACTACATAAGCTCTCGGATTTGGACCAACTTGAACTAAGTCTCCTGGCAGCTATTCTGTACCAGAATAGTACCAAACCATTTCTCCTTGTTTTAACGGCTGTAAAGCTTTAGTGTGTTTATCACCATATACATGCTGTTTTGCTTGGAGCTTTTCAATTTGTGTAGTTACGTTCTAGGGTGTACTGGAGCCAAAGTTAGGTGTACTGGAGCTAAAGTTCGAATTCGTCTTCCCGTGAATATTTCAGATGGTGACGGCAGCCCATTTGTTGGTGTTGCGTTGTAATCAAGAACAACAGTTGCAACTTCTCCATTAGTAGCAAATGCTTTGGTTAAGGAACACTTAATTGTTTGGATGACGCGTTCAATTTGACCATTTGATCTAGGGTACAGAGGTGACGATGGATTATGCACAGTGTCCCACTCTTTGTTGAAGGCTGAAAATTCTTTGGAGTTGAAAGGAAGTCCTTGGTCCGAAATAATTTCGTCTGGAGGTCCAAAAAGTTTATACAAAGACTTAAAGGAATCTATTACAACTGATGCTGTTGTGCTCGACATTTTCTGTACTTCAACAAATTTGGAAAAGTAGTCAATAATTATCATGTAAGTTTCTGATTGAAAATGGAAGAAATCACAACCTACTTTCTGCCAAGGTCGGGTAGGGAGTTCCCTGTCTAATAGAGGCTCATGTGGATTAGCATTCTGATGTTGTTGACATTGGCCACATGTAGAAATCATCTCTTCAATTTGTTGGTTCATACCTGGCCAAAATAAACTTTCTCGTGCTCGAGTTTTACACGAAACAATACCTCGGTGGCCTGCGTGTAATCTTTGAAGTGCATCTTTCCTACAGTTAGATGGTAGCACTAGCCTATTACCCCGCAACAATAAGCCATTCTGAACGTGCAATTCATCTTTACAGGACCAATATGGTCTGGCTAGCAGCTGTACATGATTACGATGTTTAGGCCACCTATTTTGGATTAAACCTATGACAGCCTGCATTTCTTGATCTATTGATACTTCATCTTTAATTTGATACCTTAACAACTAAACACACTGTACCTTCACTTGGACCTACATGGTCTTTGTGCCAGAAGGCACTTGGATCAGGTGCTCTGGATAAGGCATCGGCAACAGCTAACAGTTTTCCAGGCACATACGTCAAAGAAACATCGTATCGTTGCAGTCGCATCAACATTCTCTGCAAATGAGGCGAAACCTTATGATAAGGCTTATCAACTAGTCCTAAAAGTGGTTTGTGATCTGTTTGGATCTCTACTTGACGTCCGTAGACATAATAGTGAAACTTTTCTAAAGCAAATGTAATGGCCAATAGTTCTTTCTCTATTTGTGAATAAGTTTTACTTTGAGTTTCGTTTAAAGAGACTGATGCATATGCAACTGGCATTTCATTTTGCAACAATACCAAACCTAAACCATGTGAACTTGCGTCAACGGACAGTACAATCGGCAACTCTCTATCATAGTATTTAAGAACTGGAGGTTGAGTAAATGCTTCTTTCAGTTCGGTGAAACAATTTTTAGCATTTGCATCCCATACAAACAATACATCTTTTTTTAGCAGTTGTCTTAATGAAGCAGTTTTCTGCGAGAAATTCGGTACAAATTTCAACAAGTATGTTGCCATACTAAGAAAACGTGACAAATCATCTCTGGTTTCAGGAGGTGGGTAATTTGTAATTGCCTGCAGTTTTGTAGGATCAGCTTGAATCCCTTCTGCTGTAAGTACATGTCCCAAATACCGGAGCTTTTCAACAGCTACACTCATCTTTTCACTATTGAGCATAAGATTACCTTTACGTGCTGCTGCCAACATTTTACGTAAATTAACACAATGCTCTTATACATTTGATGTTCCTACGAGAATATCATCAAAATATGGTGTAATAGATTCAACATCAGCAAATACTTTATCGATTGCCATTTGAAAGGCTTCTGGCGCACAATTTAGGCCAAAAGGTATCCTTAAGTATCTAAATCTACCATACGGTGTTATGAAAGTCGTTAATTTCAAACTCTCGTTGTCTAACTTTACTTGCCAAAACCCTGATCTAGCCTCAAATAGTGAAAATATTTTACAGCCTTGTAGATGTGAAAACAATTCTGTTTGAGTTGGTATGTGATAATGATTTCGTTTGATAGCCTTGTTTAACGGCTTAGGATCAAGGCAGACTCTTTAACTTACCATTCGGCTTACGTGTTACAAGCAAATTATTCACCCAGTCTGATGGCTCTTCAACTGCTATTATGATACCATCATCAACCATTTGTTTAAGCTGGGTTTTGAGTTCTTCTTGAATTTCAACAGGAACTGACCTTGGTGCACCTACATGTGGAGTTGCATCATCTTTTAAGGTTATGTGATATTCACTAGGTAAACAACCAATACCTTTAAAAACATCTTTAAACTCGTTGATTAGAGAATCTGGGGTATCTTTAGTGGTAGGCCTAGTTTTAGTTACAGTATTTAAACCTTTTTTCAAAGATAAACTTGACTCAGGTTGCACATTGGAAGAAATTTGTGACCTCTCAATCTTTGGAATGCGTCTGATTAGATTTAAGGCTACACAAGCTTCAAGTCCCAGTATGGGTTTAGCATCTACATCCAGAACTATAAATGAAATATTAACTGGCTGTACACCTTCAACATTACATTCTAAAATACATGAACCAATCACTTTAAGATTTTCACCTGAATAGGTTTTAACCTGAACTGTTGTTTTCTTAACTTCTGGCTTAACAGGCCACTGCAGTAGCTCACAATTTGGCATGACATTAACCTGAGCACCACAATCTAGTTTGCAATTAACCTTGTTTTCATTGGCCGTTATAATTTCAAACCATTCATTTGAACTGTTTTGATGAAAGTGGACATCACTAATAACAACTTCTCCAAGGGAAACGGTGTCACTGTCGCTTTCTTTTGCTTCCAGTGTTTGAAGTCTTCTGGAACCCGAATTCGATGACCTTGAAATTCTTTGTGGAGGCTGGTTGGACTTGCACACAGTCGACCAATGGTTAAATTTTCTACAGTTGTTACATTGGGAACCATTCGCAGGACAGTTACCGCGTTCGTGGAATCTTCCGCATCTCTGACATGGATGTTTGTAGACATTTTTGGCATCTCCATGATGTGCTTCATATTCTTGCCTCTGAGTTTTAAACTTGCCTGCTGGTTGAAGAAATTTCTTGTGGCTTTTTCTGTTAGATGACTTTAGAGCTTCTACATTTGCCACGTCACTTGAAATGCTCTTAGTAATGTAGGCAGCATGCTTTCGAGACAATTCTGCTGCTTTACACTCATCTACAACTTTTTCTAATGTGATATTTCTGTCCTTAAAAAGACGAATTTGCAGTGGTTCGTCTTTAATACCACAAATCAATTTATCTCTGAGATTTCTTTTAACAGGGTCTGGAGCCTGATCAATTGCACATTCAGTTGCTTGAAATTTGTAATTTCATATAATAGTCATTAAAAGACTGTCCTTCTTGTTGATTCATGTTCCAGAATACAAAAGAGGCTTTAGCTGTGCTTTTAAAATCCTGGAAGTGAGCTTCATAGGTGTCTAGCACTTGTTTTAAAGTTAGCACTTCACCTTCAGCAGGAGTTGGAAATGATAAAGTTTGATACAATTTCTCTAGCATGAGTCCACAAATTTGCAAGAAAAGGGCAATTTTAACTTCATGTGCTTTGGTATGATATTCAATAGCAGTCAGATAATTTTCAAACCTGCGGCGCCATGTGGTCCATGCTTCAGATGGGTTGTCTCCTTCTTCAAAGGGCAAAAACTGTAAATGTGGAGGAATTGTAGCAGCCATTTTGTAAAATACTGCTTACAAAATTTAGTTCAACTTCCTAATTAACTTCTGACACCATGTAATGTGTTAGATGACCTGGCATTATATTAGCAAGAGGCAGATTTAAGTAGACACAATGATGGACAAGACTACCATGTTAGAAGCCATGTTGAGTGCCAACAGGAAGTAGTTTTATTGCACCACTGATCTATATATTTACGAAGTGTCAACTGAGATACGCAAGTTACAGTGAAGTGACAACTGAGGTACATAATATGTTACAGCTACATCTATGAACACCTAACCTAAACACCAACAATCGTGTTTTATTGCTTTTAAAGTCTGCAAACTTTAAACTGCTTCGTTGGACAAACCTGGATAGTTGTGTAAGGAACGCTGATACTCTCAGCAGGTATTTTGTTTAAACATTAATTGTTAAAACACATCTTTTTCAGTACAGATTGACTGGAAATTAGTTTTTATCTTTAAATTTTGTCAAGTGGTATATTGAAAGTTCAACCACACCAAAAGGAACTTTCAGCTATTTTCCTGTTTTGGACTTCACGCCTAAATTTTAAGTGCCTATGTTTTACTCTTTTTGTCACTATCAACGTCTCCCTCTGTGGGAGAATATTGACAAAGATTGTAATGACACTAGTTAAATATTCATTAGGAATATTCTACGGGGGTTGCAACTTGTTCCCGGTTGGCCCTTCTTTAAGTTTTAAACGAAACGGGTTTCTTTATAAAAAAACTGTCTGTCTACCCCTCTGCGATAAAGGTTAGCACTGTCGTTAAAAGGTTGTTGCGTTATTATCCTTAAACCTCCCAGTGATGTATTTTTGTTTTAAGTTATGGGTCATACCTACAAACCTTTCAGTGTGAGAATTTTTATGTAAAACAAGTTGTTTGGTAACCTTAAACCACTCCAGTGGTAGTCTGTTAACTTTAAATAGAGGTGATAATTGCGCATGCGCTTATATTACCCTCTATTCCGATCCTTAACGCAAGCTAGGTCCTGAGGAGTGCGCTCAGGGGTCTTTTTTCGAGGTTTTCCCAGATAAAAAAAAAAACTTTCTGTGGACGCCTGACTGGTTAGAGCATTAAATGTTGCGATTATCTCATTTGAATTAATAGCTACAAAAACCCTGAAACTGTAACTTTATATAATCCAAAAACAGCGTTTTTATTCATATAACTGTAAACTTCGACGTAAAGTCCAAAGGGTTGTTCTGGCTAACTTTGCGGAGAAGTTTCCCTGTATAAGACAGTAGTCTTGTACGATCGTTTAATTCATTAGCAGCTATAAATCTAGGATGGAAACACAAGATCAGGCATGCACAAGTAATTCAGTCAAGGCAAGGACTTTCTGTTAAAGTCGAAAGGATTTATTCACGGGCAATTATTTAGTAATTCCCTCCCCTTTAGTTCCGAGAGCACTTCCTAATTTAAGTCTGCCTTCTTATTGAAGGATCGTTAATCGAACTGGCTAAGTCCACATCACTTGTCAAATGACTAAGTCCAAATCAACATAATTCTAAAACCACAGTGTGGGCAGGTTGGTTACTTAACTTTAGTTGAAGTGAAGCTGGAGGAACGTCAGGGGTCAGCCTGCATACATAACCGCAGGCGGATTTTAGCTATCAGGAAAATCAGAGTGAAGAAACAGGGCTTCAGCCCCTTCTTTTTACTCAGAGGTGGTCCCTGGATGAGGAAGTTAGTGCCACAAATTGAGGGCTCAAATGACCTGATTGGTCAGGCTAACCACTGACTCTTACAGTGAATCTGGATAGCTAAGCTAGACTGAGGCCAAAAGTGTACTAGACTGGCGCTGCTGTTGTGGCGCTAGCTAGTACCGGATGTGTTGTTTTTTGGAGCCTGACAAGCTAAAGGACTAAAGGACGATGTTAACGTTTACGTTAACGAGTTCAAAGCTTTAATTAAATAGTTTGATGAATAATAAAACAGATTTAATTAGTGTTTAAAATAGTTAAATGATTAATTAATGCAGTTCATTGACTGTTAATTATAAAAGGGGGTCGGCCCCGATACCAATCCGATACCGATATTCTAATGAGGTATCGTAATTAGGCTAAATTAAACGATATTAACAATCGTCCTTACATCCACGATGCGGCTGGTTCTTTTAGGATCAACGTATCGAACCTTTTAAGTTTAATTTACGCCCTAGGAAAGCGATGACGCCTAGGTATGGGCCTTCATATGCGTTAGAGCCGGTAGTTACCGGGGGAACATGTTTGGTAAAAACGCTTCCGTTCTTACGATTTTCTTTTAGGTGAAGTTAAGGTTTGGAAGTAAAAAGACCGCACACCGCTAACGCACTTCTGGCTGGCATACTTCGGGATTCTCATCTTATTGTTTCTAACGTGTGCGTCCTAGCGTTTACTAGATAACCTTACTGTCAATTTCATGTACACTCCTAGCTACTGTACCGGTTACCTATTGGAGAGTGCTCTGTGGTACAGAATATTACTACAGCATTTCTGTTGCATCATTTAACAATGGTAATGTCAATTTTGTTATTTTGTTTTCAAATTTCCGAAAGAGCAGATCCTGCTTCACATTGGATGGATTTTGGATTTTTCATTTCTGATTCGGTTATTTATAAATTGAACACTTTTTGTGTTGTACAATGGGTTTTCCATGAATAAAATCGACTGCTGAAATAAAAATTTGGATTCAAGCACTGAACTTTTGGAATGAATCGGGTTTTCATGGCTGTTGACGTTGTAAGTCGAATCTTTGACTTGCTGTGTGTCTTTATGAACAGTTGTTTCGGGTGGGCTTGATTCATTCCGTACTGGGATTGTGCTCTGTTTCCGGGGAACTGATTGAGGGTGAGGGCTGAGGCTGATGAATTTCTGAAAAATGTAATTTTCTAAAGCCTAAGACACTTTTACGGATTGTTTTTCATCGACTCCTCCATTTTTGGAATAAAGTAACTGGTCGGCTCCCAGAGCCTTTTTTTTTATCGGATGCATTTTTTGCCTGTTTCCTTATGCAAAAGTTTGTCGAATTTGCAAATTCCTGTAAACAAACAACATTAGTTCACTCAAAATCTTATAGTTTCGTCAAGTTAGCATATTGAGATGTTGGCTATTTCGAGGTTATAGGCTTTGAGGCAACATGGTTAGCTGATTTGGCAACTCAGTAGGCTACTACTTGTTTATAGGCTATTGAGACAATACACTTGGCTTTTCCACAACGTGGTTGGCTGGTTTGATTTTTTTTTGTAGGTCGTATCTACGGCGTAGGCTACTTCTTGTTAGTAGGCTACTGATCCAATTTGTATGCTGAAAAGGAATTCAGATTATCGTTTTTGCTTTCTCATGGCATTTGCTTTCATTTCTAAACTGGAACTTGTTCATGGATATTTGTGGCATTGGCTTTGGCTATTCTGTATGGCTGGCGTCTCTCCTTATTGTGGGAGCTATGACACTTCTATTCTCATAAATAGTTTGAACCTAGTTTTTAGTTTACATTTTTTTTTTGTTAGTTTCACTTGGTTTATGGTATGCGCGAGTTATCATACCAACCTGTTTACAGCGTGCCTGGTATGGACAAGTTATCATACCGGCATACGATCTTTCAAAATGTCAGGTATGGACATGTTATCATACCGACAAACAATTTCTCCAAATGTCGGGTATGGACAGGTTATCATACCGACAAACAATTTTTCAAAATGTCAGGTATGGACATGTTATCATACCGACAAACTATTTCTCCAAATGTCGGGTATGGACAGGTTATCATACCGACAAACAATTTCTCCAAATGTCGGGTATGGACAGGTTATCATACCGACAAACAGTTTTTCAAAATGTCAGGTATGGACATGTTATCATACCGACAAACAGTTTTTCAAAATATCAGGTATGGGCAAGTTATCATACCAACAAACAATTTTTCAAAATGTCGGGTATGGACATGTTATACCGACAAACAGTTTTCCAAAATGTCAGGTATGGGCAAGTTATCATACCGACAAACAATTTCTCCGAGCAATACTATGGCCGGAGTGGAAGGGCCTCTGATATAGTACTAATTTCAGTTTGGTGTACTGTGAATTTTAAACTCACAGTATGTTAACTAACTTTAGAAGCTGTACCGTGGCTTAGTACGTTATTGTAACAGTTACTTTTTCTTTTTCACCTTTCTTGGTTTATCACACTTATGGTACGTTAATTCATTTTACTTAAGATTGTACTTGGCTTATAGCACTTATAGTATGATTGTTCGCTTTAAATGTACTTGGCCTATTGCACTTGCAGTACGATGGTTTACTTTTTATGTACTTGGCCTGTTGCACTTACAGTACGATGGTTTACTTTTTATGTACTTGGCCTGTTGCACTTACAGTACGATGGTTTACTTTTTATGTACTTGTTATTGGCATATTAAAGAATAGCACCTGTTGTCAGCACATTTAAGATGGGCACCTGTTATGGGCAACTTAAGGATTAGCACCTGTAATGGGCAACTTAAGGATTAGCACCTGTAATGGGCAACTTAAAGATGGGCACCTGTTATGGGCAACTTAAAGATGG
>JAHWFP010044224.1:30412-48420 GCA_023313725.1 Lithobius niger | reverse complement strand
GTGGAAAAAACAGCCCATAGGAATAAAAGTCGCGGAAAAATATGCTTGTATACAACAGCCAATGGTAAAATTTATTTTCTTTATTTTTTTTTTGGGAGCAAAAAAAAAATTCATCCACCCTTCCGGCAAATGAAAAGCATTAATTATTTTCCCATCAGCTCTTTTTCCCAAGCTTTTCTCCGTAGTTTTCTTTTCAATACCTCCGGGAATCGTTATCCCTTTTAAGAGATTGTTTGGCACATACTCTACTGAGTGAGAATCACAGTAAAAAATAAACGCATTTTCCAATTCTGAGTGTTGTCTTTAACAATCTGTTTTGCTTTTGCTTTCGTAATACGACATTGACAAGAATAAAACGATAGCGCATGCATTGACAAATGTAATGCACTACAACAAAAACGAATGCACTATTGTAATGTTATGTACTGCAACAACACAATAGTGCATTCCTTTTTGTTGCAGTTGCGACCATCCCTATTATTATCAACTACCTGAAGCATGCGCTATGCACTGGTAGTGTTGGATGCACCGTTTGAAAAATTGCTATGGTCATGTGTAACATTGTCCATGCAGTGCCAGATCAATTTTCTTTGAAAATCTTCTGGTCTGGTTATGCTTAGTAAACATTTATGACGTCAGTTGTACTAGACTAACCAGTCGCGGTTTCTTGTTTGCTTCACTCACTCATTCAGTGCATCCGGTCATTCTACCTATTAAGAGTGAGCCGGTTAATTCTCAGTTAATTGATGCGGTTGCATTATTCAAGCAGTCTAAATGTCTCACGATGAGTTAGGCATTATTAATAGCATGACTTGATGTGTTGAGTGGCTTTTCAAATTCCTTACCCCATCCAGTGAAGTTGATTTAACAACGCTAAACAAACTGGATGACGATTTCCTCACTGGTCCGAATTTCTTACAGTGCATTTTTGCACTAGTTCCATTCACTTTGCTCCACCGCAAATAAATAAATATGCTTTTTAGCAACAAAGTCCAAACATTTAGCGCACAGACAGTGCCACACTTCCCAACGTGAACCACTAATTGTTACAAGTATTTTTTTTTCATTTACAAAAGTATTAATAACTGTTGCTGTTGACATCGAGACAATTTAGGTCAGCTTTGGAAACCAGTTTCTACGAAATAAATATGCCTTTGTATCGTTTGAGGTTGTGAATTTTGAGGCTGATGGTAATAAAATGGCGAATTTAATTTAAAACTACGTGTTCAGCTGAAACATGGATTCTATCATTTTACCCTGAAATAATCATCAATACTGACGATAGTTTGGTTTGCTAGGCATTGCAGCAAACACACAAGTGCAGCAAGAATGACGAACACGTCATGTAATTGTTTACCCTGTACTGATTAGTGCTTCTTCGGGTATTTGGATAAGTGCACTGGTAATAATTATGTAATTTCTGTTAATTATATGTTCACGAAACTTACATACACCATCCTGTACGGCTTTCAAAAATTATTTTTAAATATGTCATTTTGAAGATACTTTTAAAAGTACCACGAGATGTGTGTTACAGCATTAATCCAGAAATACAGAAGTCTTGTTTCATTAACATGTAAGAAAAATGAAATGAAAAGAATGTAACAGATTCATTACAATACTAAATTTTGAAAATGATTATAAATTTAGTTTTTTATTTATTTGTGTAAACTTAAAAGATATTCAAAAACCGTACAACCAACACATAGTATATTATTACTCACACTTTACTAAAAACTATAAAATTACGCAATTCTACACTATATTTCGTTTTGAGACCGTGTTTATCCTTGTTAGGCAAAGTGAACAAAAATTTGACTCCAAACTTAGTCTAAAGAAGATTTGACTTTCCAAAACAATAATTAGGACAACAATGGCTTACAACATACAATAGGTATGCGAACTGCGCAGCATTATACCAGAACTAGTATAAAAGGGGGCTCGAAGGAACTTATGCTGGGTTAATTACACATTAAACAATTTATACAATATTAGTACCTAATTTAATCACTTTCATTGCAGATGCATGCCTAGAGTTTTTTTTTGAAGTCCTGTATTGGTAACACGGTGATGACCTTGTATCCTCTTGTCTCGAAGGTCAAGCCCTCAAACACTCACTCACCGGTAAATTGCTAATTATAATTGTAATATAATTGTGAAAACTTTGTATCATCTGTTAGAAAAGTCGAATTTATAATTAAATTGTGATGCATTTTTATTAAATTTGGAATTAGGTAATTAAGGAAAATTGTCGAAACATTAAAACAGGATGAGTGAAAATCCTTGGAAAATATTTGGTTCTCAGTGTTTAGCGTGACTAGTTTTATCTTTTCTATTTGGTGATAATTGGCTTCCAGCTCCTTTGCTGTCAATGGCTATCTTTTCTCCAAGTCGTGGGTTAATAGCTTTGTGAATTATTAAATATGTAAAATGCTTTACCGTCCAGGTAAAATTATCATCGAATCAATAATGCTGGCAGGCAGGAATCAAAAATAAACTGCATGCTTCATATCAAAAACGAAAAATGTAATTTATTTTGTTTTCACATGTTGACATTCATATAAACCTTAGTTGAAAATTAACTTGCGTACATAATCCATTACTGTCTTGTTGTTATTGTACTAGAACTATGATTCACTGTTATCTTGCACTAAAAGAACAACTAGAGTCGTTTTAGCAGTCTTTAAGTAACAGCAGCAGTTTTCGTTTCGAGTAGTCGTTCTTTAATTTTTAATAGTAAATAACATGTCACCAGCTCCTTATTTTAACAGAGTATTGATTACTCACACCAATTTTCTGAGTCACTACACACGCCGCACGTGTAAGGCAGATCAGCAAAGTTGTTAGACACGTAAGTCGAATATAGACTGAAGTGAATTTGAAATTTAAATTTCTGTGTCTACCACTGATAAAAAAAAGTATGACAACAAGTAATGCATTTCTTGCACCTTGCAAGATATTTTTAGATAATAGTTGCACTATATCTTTGATGATTGGATGTGTATCAAGGCCAAATCATTCGTACATTTTTAGGCAAAGACCTGACAAAGTATTATCTGGCTTGACAATTTTTACTTACTTAATGATAATTTTGGTGGTTGATTGTCGCATGTTACTGATCATTTGTATTTCGATCTGTATTTAATGAGCAATCATAGCAACGGAGCATAGTGGAATGACACCCATTCTTTGACGTACGAAATTCAAATGATTCAATTGATTTTAAAATTGCAAAATTCGATGTTTTATTCAAAATTGGACTGACCTTTAATTGGAACGATTAATCTCGTTGTGACCTTCACTTGCTAATAGTAAGGGAAAAAAGAGAAAAACAGTCCCTTTTGAACAGGCTCCTCCTTGTTCAAGGACAAGAGATATAAACGGAGGCACGAAAGGCGTCACGAAGGAAAATGTAATGTAACTTGCAAATCTTGCGGTGTGATTTACACGGACGGTCTCGCGTATAAACGGCACAAGTGTGGTGGGGGGTGTAAAATAATGTGGAAAGAGAATTGGCGAGTTTGCAAGAAAGAGACTTAAATTCTCTTTTCCTAAACTCAAACCTCTTTTAAGCAAAGGAATAATTTCTCAAATGCCAGCAAATTTCAACCTGGTAATGAACAACGTCAGATCTGTACTCATGCCTGTAATAGAGGATACCAGAATCGACTGGGCCTTGTCCTACGTCATTCACCATTTAAAAGACAAGACAGAAGTGACCGACGATACCAAACTCGAAGTGAGACCATTCAGTTTGGATTTAGGAGGTTTTGATCTAGTGCATGATGCTTTCAACAATTGCTTCTTGACTTTCAAGCGGGATTTTACGTCGGATGAAATGCACTACGAAACAATGATTTTGTTGGAACTGTAGGAGGATAAATATTGGAATCTTTTAGAGCAATGTCAACCTCTTATGGTAAACATAAAAGCTCAAATCGGATTATGCATTCTCTTCGAAAAAGCGACGGATAATAAGGAAACTATTAAAGCTGATTTCAATTCCAACCTAACCAGAGTGGGAAGCAAGGAGCTTCTCTCCATAATGTCAAACAAGATTCTTCATAGTACTGAACAGTTTGCCATAGAAGGAAGTGGATGGGTTGTCAAGCAATACGTGTGCACCGAACTATGTGTTGGAATCTACACGCCATTTGCCGGAAAAGATTATGTGCTACTTTCGGACAATCTGAAAATAGGTCCTGATATACTGGTCAACGTGCTGTAGTGAGGATGAAAGATGTTTGCTGTGGTCCGTGTTGGCTAGTATACACCCCGTTCCATCTTCGCAACACGATTGGGATACAAAACATTACAGCCCTCATGCGCACGAGTTAGTTATTGGCATGTTTGATAGATACCCCGTTCCTTTATCCAAATTCGCGGCGTTCGAAAAAGCCAACAACATTTCGGTATCTGTTTTTAGTTTGGAGGAAGATGAACCTTGCATTTATCGTGTGAGTTCCTTAGTTGAAAGTAAATATCACGTCGACTTGCTTGTTCTAAATGGCCACTACGGGACGATAAAAGACTTCAACAAATTCATCGCTTGTTTCAATCCCCAGAAGCACTTGAAGTATTTTTGAAAGCATTGCTTACATGGTTTTCAAACTCGTTTCAGGTACGAAAACAACCACCTTCCTTGTTGCAAGGGAGTTCCATTTCAAAAGACCTCGTTGCCCCACAATGACGTTATTCAGTTTAAGAATTTCAAGAACGAACTTAAAGTTTGTACATAGCCTACGTAGACTTTGAAGCGGCGCTCCATCCTGTCTCCAGTTGTGATGGAAACGATATACACCAAGCTTGCAGTTTTGCCGATGTGATTGTGAAGCATCTAGGTGGAGTATTTTCCAAAAAGTTGTACAGAGGAGTAGACTGCGTTGAGGTTTTCTTCGTATCTACATTAGAAGAGCAGAAAAAAACCTGGCTTATGTGGATTCCCACAAGCGAAGGATGAAACGTTTAACCAAGGAACAGTGGTTGCTCTACAAAACAGCTGCGGTGTACCATCTTTGCAAACACGGTGCATTTACCCCACCCGAAGCAAAGTATAACAGGTTTACGAAAGTTAGAGACCATGACCACATCACCGGTGAATATAGTGGTGCCGCACACAGTAAATGTAACTCTGCTTACACTTTAAACAAAAACATAGCGGTTGTTATGCATAATTTCGAAAAATACGACAGTCAATTCGTTAAAAGATTTGAATGCTCTACATAACGTGAGGATCATAGCAAAGAACAAGAAAAGAATCAGCAGCATGAAATTGGGTGGTTTCACTTTCATAGATAGTCTAGTGTTTATGACAGCATCGTTGGAAACTTTAGTTTCGTACTTAAAGCACTTTAACATTATGGACAAGCTTTTTGAAGGGGAATCGATGGAACTCGTACGAGGTCTTAGGCAAACAGGCGTGATGAAAGGAGCGATGGGCTCCGAATCTTACAAACACGCTTTGAAGATTTGGGATTTAGGCAAATGCAAAACGTTTGGAGGTAACCACGATCTGTATTTGTGGACGGACATCGCGTTTTTAGCCAATGTCTTTCAAAACTTTAGAGTGTAGAGTTTGGCTAGTTACGGATTATATCCCTCCCATTACATTTCTATACTCTCGCTATCTTCGGACGTGGAGTCAAGAGGACGGGAGTGTCTTTGCATCTCTTCACTAATATTGACATGCATCTTATGGTGGAAAAGGGTATAAGAGGTGATGTCTCGCTTGTAGCTAAAAGATACTCTAAATCCAACAACCCATATAGTATACTATCTACCTTCAACCCCAACAAAAAGAATTCTTACATCATATTTTGGACTTCAAGAATTTGTACGGTTGTGTAATGTGCGAGTATCTACCGACCGGAGAGGATGATTGGATGCCGGAAGACAGGCTTTCTTGACAATTACGGAGACGTTACGTATTAGAAGCGGCTTTGGAATACCCGGAGACGCTTCACGCATCACACAATGATTTCCCATTAGCCCCGGAACACATGGAAATCACAAAATCTATACTTTCTGCTTTCAACCGTCGGGCAATCGAGGACTTGCAGTTAATGTACAGCAAAGGCCTAAAGTTAACAACTAACTTTGTTCAAACACAAACTATGTGGTGCACTATAGGAATTTGAAAGTCTATATCTCTCTCAGCATGGTCCGCAAGAAAATACACAGAGCGATCAGCTTTAAGCAAGCGCCTTGGCTGAAACCTTACATCGAGTTTAATAACAAGAAACGACAAGAGGCTACTAACGATTTTGACAAAAACCTATACAAATTGATGAATAATTTGATTTTTGGTAAGACGATAGAGAACAAGCACAAGAGGAACAGCGTCTTGATAGCAACGGCGAAAGAGAAAGCCATCAAGTAGGCATCTCACCCACGCACCACGAGTTTCACTTCTCTAAGCTAAGATTTGGTAATTTTTACAAAGACTCCCTCAAACATTATCTTGAACAAGCCCATCATGGTTGGTTTTATCGTCTTGGAACTTTCAAAGTTATTAGTCTACCAGTTTCACTACGATGATATGATGAAAAAGTACGGACCGGGAGATGTAAACTCCTAGTCATGGGTACGGATAGTTTGTGTTATTCGATAGAAATGGACGATGCTTACAAAGTAGCGCTTTGTAGCTTTGTAGCGCTTTCAAAGCCTAAGTAGCGCTTTGAAATTTTTATTGTAGATCTCCCTACCTAAATCGACTTGTAAATTTGTAGTGGGTTGCTCCTACGAGTATCTTCTTGAAAGCTTTGGTAACGTCTATACCAGATTTAGATTTAAGGGGAATTGCCGAAGCGAACGTGGACATGACGTTAATGTAGGTCAGTAGGTAGTTAAACCCTTTATTTAGTTTAACATACGGTATCATTTCCTCCAAGTCAGCCTGCCATAGATCGTTCAGTTCCAGTACAGTCACTTTCCGTTTCGGAAAATTTTTCCGCGTTGGTTGTGAAGTTCGTCTACGAGTTGATCTATTTTTTTTCCCAATCCGAATCTTAGTTTTGTTTTTATGATTTTCCTAACGATGGAAGCGGCTAGTTTTTCCCTCCACGCCAGCGACACATCCTCTCTCACTCTTTAAACTTTTGACATAGAACTTCATCGGCGGCATGTCGATCTTTTAAATCCGAGCTTCTGTCGTAAGTGATATCGTGCTCCTTGTACGCTTCATCTAATTTATTTATTCGAGGATCTCCTCGTGTCAGTCGCATCTTCAGCTTAGTTCGAGGAACGTAGTATTGATATCCCGGTAAATGCATTTCAACGGACAAGTTATCTATGAATTTGTTCATGAGTCATTTCTCAACTTGACGAAGTAAACTTTTTTTTACCACATACATCGCAAAACACTATCTCCATCGGGCTGTTGTTTTGTGATGTTGTAGAAACTAGGGGTTTCAATTCGTTAGAAGTCGAACGTTTACATTTTACGCAATATTTCATCCTAATTTTTTTACGGTTGCTCTTTTTTACTATAGTGCATACTTTTTTCATTCCAAGTATATCTTTAAAAAAAAAGACATCATGGATTCTTGTTCGATTATTTTCACCGGCAAAGAATCCGACTTGAAAATTAAACACTCCCATCCATTTGGACTCGGAAAAAATTACGAATTGGCTCTGCTTAATTTAGACACTTATAACAGCATACACAACATCACCTCAAAAAATAACGAAATTCAGTTCACAACCGATGCTAGTGTCTCCTGGCAGAAAGTGTTAGTGAGTCCAGGTGCTTACAAAATCGAGTATTTGAAAAAATTTCTCAAGTCGGCGATAGAAGCGAATGGCCACAACAAGGATGCCATTACGATTCTTCTGAATCTAAACACTTTAAGAACCAACTTGATAATTACCGATCCGAATTACGGAATATCTTTTTTGGATGACAAGAGTTTGGCTCCAGTCTTGGGGTTTGACTTAGGTAACTACATCAGAAGTTGTGAAAGTCAAAATACCATCGACATTATGAGCGTCAATACAATTTTTGTACAAATTGAAATCATCGGCAATTAGTACCTAAACAGCCATACTCAGCCCACTTTATACTCTTTTTATTTCAATTCACCACCAGATTTCAAAATCATAGAGTCCCCACATAATTTAATTTACCTCCCAGTTACTACAAAGTCAATCAGAAGTATTAGAGTTTGGCTCACGTCTCAGACCAACGAGCCGTTGGATTTAAATGCTGAGACGCTCACGGTGTGACTTCATTTGAGATCTATAAATTAAATTTTTAAAAAGGATAAAAGTCCTCGTGTTTGAAAAAAAAGGAAAAGGACGCTTTCCTAATTTTAACTCTGATAATAAAAAACAAACGGTTTGACGCCATGAAACAAAGCTTTCATCAAATTCATAACAACACCCAGAAAAAGAGCGTAGTAAAAGATTACTTAAAAATCATCGAACCTTTGGTGTACCTACCACGAATACAATCCTATTGTTGGCTCCAATCTCAACAACATAAATAACTTGGGATACAAACAGCGGCACGTGTCCATCATTGTCGAAACAACTCCCAAGGGAAGCTTTACCTTCGCATTCCCGTTGAAACACGTCATGGGATTTTTCGAAAATTACGATAAGCTAACCTACGGAAGTAAACCCGTGCTCACACTCATGCGAGCGAGTGACACTAACGCCATCTTTAAAGCAGTAGCCACGGCCAATGGCAAAGTCGTTCTAAATAGCATCACTGGCTAGTGTCCAATGTCGTTGCCTCGGACGAGCAGAAACTTAAACTCTACAATCTCATCGACCACGGCACGACCGTGGATTTGGGATTCAGGCACTGGCATTACAAGAGCTGCGAGCTCCCTCAAAATACCAGCTTCACCTGGTGCGTGCTGACTTCTTCCGCGGTTGAAAAACCTAGGTGGATAGTTCTAACTTTTCAAACTAAGAGGCAGGACTGCTTATTCAAAACCCCGGGCTTATTCGACCAATGCAGTCTGCAAGATGCTCACGTGTCTCTAAATTCAGGAAGATATCCGTTTCTCGATTTAAATACTAATTTTGCCACGGGAGAGTACGTTGGTCTATACAGAATGGCGCAGCAATTTAGACAGATGTGCTACGATACCAACGACTTAAGTTTTAACTTGCTTCAGTTCAAGAAAGCCTATCCTCTCGTGGTGTTGGATTGCTCCAAACAGTCTGAGAGACTTCAATTGGGAATCGTGAACATACAAGTAAAACTGAAGTTTAGGGCAGCCGTGCCTGCTAACACTACCTGTCACGCTTTGCTCATTGACGACAGGAAAATTAATCTAAAGTTAGACAGAGGCAAAGTCGAAGTTGTTTACTTAATAATAATAATAAAAAAGATATGGCGCTCAAAACAAGATCACAAAAAAGAAAGGTGGCTTTTTGCCATTGGCGTTGCTAGGACCAATTTTAGCTGGTATTGGAGGGTTGGCGGGAGGGACTGCGCGGGTGGTATGCGCTGTAAAAATGCACAAAATGTTGCACACATTTTTGCTGAATTTGTTCAACATTACAAGCAAGTGGAAGGTTCTGAGTCAAAGAAAAAATAAGGCAAAAAAAGAAGCCAAAAAATTGCCCTGTAGCAGAGGTCTTTACTCAAGACCACCCATGGTTTAATAGACTTTGATAAACCTTTAGCGAACTTTGATTCAAACGGATTGGCTAGAGTAATGAAACTTCCGAAATTTAGAGGTACTTTTAGTAAAAACAAGCTTCCCTTAAAACTTTGGCCTACTGGTGAAAATTGAATCGTAAACTTGGAAGATTTCCACGATGGAAAAGGAAGTCACCGGGTAGCATATTGCACCATTTCGGGGAACCCTGTTATTTCGATAGTTTTGGCAACATGGGTCCTCCCCGGTCTGTGGTTAACTACTTGGGAGAGGAATTAATTACAATTATGCACACGAAACTTTGACCAAATTTTGTGCGGTTACTTTTGCCTATTTTTCCTAAGTGCCTCTCTAAGGCTCGTAATTACGAAGCTGGTTTTGATAGGATGAGATGAGTCATCTATTGAAAAGTTACGTGCAAATCTAACTGGAAATAAATGTCTTCTACGTAAAAAACTCTTCGAGTGCCTCTACCACTATAGGAACAATTTGTTCTATTACGTACGGATTTTCGAAAACGGTAGCTGTCAAATGCTCGTCTTTTAGTTTAGTAATGTAAAGGCCTTTCGTTCCTACTTTACGTTTAACAAAGAGTGTAACACTCAGCTCGCTGCAGTATAAAATTGCTATGTGAATTAAACCAGAACTCGTACACACAACGCTCAAAAGAGCGCCGGAATTATCGAACCAATCGCCTGTTTTTTTTCCAAAGGGCTTTTCATGCAGAACCTGATTAGAGTGAAACTGTTTTCATGCACAAATTTCTTTGTAGCTGCGTTACTTGGCAAAGTTGGTTCCCTTAGGTTTCTAATCTGTTTGTTCTCAGCATTAAGGTGTTCTTTCTGCTCGTCTTGTCAACGACGAATTGTTGTCAACGAATACTTTAGTAGCTGCATCGCTCGGTAAAGTTGGTTTTCTTAGATTTCTAATCAGCTTGTGCATTGCATTGAAGTACACTTTCTGGTCGTCCTGTAATAAGCAATTTCTCTCAATGTACACTTTTGTTGCCACTTCAGCAGCATGCCTGGGGAAAGCTATGTCCTTAATTTGCTTCTTCTTCACGCAAAATTTCCCATCAGCTTCATCTAATACAACGTATTTTTTTCAATACTAGATATGGCAGAAGCCAACTCTTTGGTGAGGATAGTAATGGCAAGAGGCAAGTCGGTTTTAAGTCTCTGAACATCCATTACCAGAGTACCAATCTGAGAATAATTTACAGCATCTTCAGGTTCGATAGCAGCTTCTACTTTAGTTACACACTTGCTTTGCATGTCGGTGGATGATTTAAATTGGAAACACGTTTACGAAAATCAAGTTTGCCCCGACATGGAATTTTTATAGTTTAAAACGTTGTGTAAAAATTGTTGGAAAAAGCCTTACGGATTTTTAGCAATTAACAAAACGTTAAACCAGGACAGATATAAACGTTTGTTTTTGCCTATTAAACAAACAAATGGATACAAAACGAGAAATCGCAAAACTCAGAAGATGTTTAACTGAAAAAAATTTAAATCAGCGTTTGGGGAAGTGAGAGCAAGAAAAATCGCTACAAGAATTTCTTTAACCTGTAATAAGCACCCTGAAACCAAGGCCGGTCTTGGGTGCAACCACACAAACTATGCCGATTAAAAATACTCTAGCCACCCAAACTACGCCGACTAAATTTTACAAAGAAGAAAGAGATAAAGAATATAGTGATGAATACAGATCACTAGCTCTAACACCGTCCCCTGCTCCTAGTCAGAAAACATCTCGATTACAGCCTCGCCCAATAGTCAATTTTGCCTGTATCTCCAATAATGCGAATCCCACCCTACTCCAAAACGGAATATACCACTACTAACTCCAGTCCAAAAATCATTCCTACACATTCCGTGGTGCAAGCTAGATGCGTTACAACTCTGCCTGAGCTTCCTAGCGTCACCATGCTAAGGGTTCTTGATAGTCTGTTACCTGGTCAGAATATTGGAGAAACTGCTAAATATTTCTTGGTAAAATTTTTCGAAAATCCCAAAGATGCTGACCCTGTATTTGGGTTACAATATGATAAAAAAGAGGTGAACTGACCTTTGGTAATAAAACAGTTAAAACCTTTTGAAAATGACATAATGGTCGAAAACCAACAATACGTGGGGAGACGTGGGCTTTAGAATTTGATAATTTGACAGAAACTTCCATCTCTCCAGAAGTAAAAGCAGCTTACGCAGCCATGTTAAAAAATACTAATGTAATATACCACAACAATGACCCAAATACCCATAAACCAAAATCTAATTGGAGTGCCAAGTACCGGTCACTTATCTCTTCTATTTGGGACGACATGAAGAAACAATGGACGGGCAAGGTCAAAAAAGGGGGTTATTCGAGTAGAGTTGATTATAAATTTTACGATAACCCTAATGATTTCATTAAAAGATTGAGACTCTTGTACAAATTTACTTTAACCGGGCACGACGGGCATAGAAATGAAATGGCCGAAATTTTATCAGAAATACAGCAAAGGCAAATCATAAGTTCTCACGAAAAAATAGTGGCCTATAAGAATTTAAGATTGGGTTGACTAACACGCTGGTGTTCAAACCCTCATGATGAAATTCCCTGATCTTTCCAGGTTTCCAACGAATTCTGATATTTTTCCCTGATATTTTTTTGGTCAAAAGATGATGCACTACAATGGACTACTGTTTTACTAAAAACCCAGCTTAATCACAATATAAAATAAAGAATAAAACAGGAGCTTTCGACCAGTCTTACTGAGCATTCTCAACTGCTAACACACTCAAGTTCAAGCCTGGCTGCTCCCACTGTAGCGAAGCAACTACAAGCCATGCAGAGCAGCCTCCACAGCAGCCAAGCATCTTACACACACACTAACATTCTCTTCACATCTGGTGCAACAAGGTCAAACTTTACAAACCCCATACAAATAAATAAAACCCAAACGATTAAATATTCCCAAAAACTAAATATTTAATAAATAAATTAAACTATATAACTATAAATCAATAAATAAATAACAATACCGTACGGTACTGGAAAACTCAATTAACTATACAAGGGCAATTCAAAAAGTGCAAAATTAACCAATACCTTAAAGAAACATAAATTCCTGTTGGCTTTCCTGCATGACTCAGTTTTGTGACATTAGTTCAAACATATGTAAATGTTGCCAACACATTCATTTTCTTCTTTTTTCTTGCATGCGAGGTGATTTTTTTGCGACATTGACTCTAACACGATATACTGGAAGGATTTATGTCCTTTTAAACAAATTAAGTCATTAACTAAATAATTCCACAAATTAACTAATAAATTTACACTTATAAACCACAAGAGGATTAAAATTATGAAACAAGTGCAATGAATAATAAAATAAACCAAATGACTCGTGTTGTTATGTTCCACAGCTTTCTGCAACGCAGCTTTGTTACTTACACATTTTTCTGCATGGTTAATTTTTCCGGTGTTGGAATTTTTGCGGGGGCGGCCGGCCCTGAGGCTTAATGGCGCGTCGACAACGTGGTCATTAGCGACAACCTCAGTCACACAGCATGGTTAATGACAAAGTTAATGTACCATACATGGCAACTAATACACTTTCTGCTACTTCAAAAAACCAACTTATATTTTACGTAGCCTTTTAAAAATATTAAAGAAAATAAAAAAAGAATTCAGTAGGCGACAAAGCTTTTTTCCATACGGCCATTTTCCCTTACCTCCCCCTCCCCCGAAAAAAGTGCACACAGCCAAACCTTTTCTGCACAATGATTGTAAAGATGTTAAAATCTAAATACGTGAAAATGTTGATATTTAAATTAATCAACAGACAAGCACTTTATGGTATAACTATATATTAGTCCTAAAATTACCAGCGAGCAGCAGTTTTTTCTCATACATTTGCAAGCCCTATTTGCTTAAAAATGTAAGTTTAATGTTATTTTATAAATAACTTCAGAATGGGTGGAGCTAGTGACTTGTGGTTTGCACCATTGGAAAGCTAGCGAAAATTAGGTTAAAATGGTTTATTTGAACGTCAAAATCGGTCAATATTTTGTGAAATTATCATTGTTTCCGCATATATCTAAAATAAAGTGCGGCTTGCAGTAAAACAAAATTGACCGCGATTATTTTCTGCGGCGCCGGAATTGTCTGCGACGTAGTCACACGTCGCAGTAGTTTTTCAGACGTGGCCAAAGCAACAATAAATAATAAAATAAAATAAAGCAAATGAACATATAAACCATAAATAAACCATAAACACACAACCCCCGAGCAGCAAATTTCACTCAAATCTCAATAACTACATCGCATTGCTTTACTAAATAAAAATTGCACTACCATAACTGGGACTGGTAAAGATTAGGAATGCCGTAATCTGAATGAAACTAGAAACACACTTAACAAGTAATATAACATTTATTACTTAGGCATAAGGAGTTATTGCTTTATAAAAAATAAAACATAGATTGTTTTAACTGAAATAAAGCGAATGTTTAAAAGGAAAAAATCAATACGAATTAGATAATCTTTATAGAGGAAAAATATTTCCTAAAAAATTGAATTCCCTGAATTGCATTATTTATCAAATTCCCTAATTTTTCCCCGACTTTTCAGACTTGATAAATTCCCTGAATTTTCCCAGTTTTTCCTGGTAGAACGCCACCCTGACAAATCACCTTGAAAATCAAAATTCAAATAACGGAAATCATTTTGCAATGCTTTTCAATTCTTTTGTACGATACATAAACTACAATATTCAACTGCAATCAGATATCTAGGTTCGATCGAACTTAAAGTAATTGCGTAACTTTCAGGCATAAAATCGAATGTGACACGAGGCCTCTTCATATATGCCAACAACCTGCATGATGGGCTTAAAGCACGGTGTCCATAGAAACTAAGTATTTTACGTTCCCAGTCACCACGACACTGTGGCCTGTTGAGAGTGGATACGTAAATACAAAAAAAAATTTTTTTTAATGCTAGTAAAATCCGTTATTTACTCGCGTAAAAAATTGAAACTCTTTTATTTTGAAAAAAATACTAAAAACTTCAAACATATATTGCTAATTCTTATGAAAAATTAAGGAAAATTGTAAAAAAGAGTCTATTTTTTTTTTAAAACATTAAAAGGTAAACGTTGCCTAAACTTCAAATTCTTGTTTATTACGAAAATTAATAACTTGTCTACTTAATGCAGCAGCAACCTGGACCATTGCACTTATCTGAAGTTAAAACTTATTTCATTACCCCCCCCCCCTCAAAAAGTCCTTAATTTAATAAGATCTACAATTTGAGGTTTGTTTAACATCTCTGTGCAGTGTCAACCTGGGACACCACATTGCATCTAAGGTTGAAATTTACCCCCCCCCACCTTCAAAAAGTCCCTAATTTAAATAACATACATTTGGGGTTTCTTTAACACCTCTGTAGGTGTGGGTGGAGTGGCAACCTGGACCAGTGCACTGTAACTGAGGATTGGAGCTAAGTCTAATTCCACCCTTTCCCCCAACAAAGTAATGTGGTGAGTTTTATAAAATTAAATTTAATATTAATTAATTTTATACTTAATTTTTATCTAATTTATTTGATATTTTATACTAAAAAAATAAGAATAAAATTATAAAAAGTGCATGCTTACAGCTAGTGCGTCTCCTGTTCAGAGCAGTGTCTTCCTGGGCATTCCAAAATGCGTTTGAGTTCCTTGACTGAGTTGAGCTCCTTTTAGGCTCAGAAATTCTTCATGCAATCTGTTACTTCAAAAATAAATCAAAATCTTATACAAAAAGATTAATATCCTTGTGTGGGGCAGCCAATAGCAAAATCTTAAAAATAGGTCAACAAATAAGAATTTTTATCATGTTCTGGAAAGCCAATCAGATTTTTAAAATCATAAGTTTTTTGAACTTTTCTCCCGACCTGACCTGACCCCGAATCTGACCCGACCTTGGTTGAAATTTAAATTCTAAGAAAATTGTTCTAAAAATATATTTTATGAACCCCGCTCTTTGCTATAAAATCGACGATTTGACAGGCCTGCTTCATTGCTGCAACATTTGTCAAACTCAACAGACGTCCACGACTACGTCCCGGAAAGTAAGCAGTTTTGTTATCATCTCTCCTCGTTAAAAAGATTCAATTTATGCTTGGTTGGGTGCTTGGTTGGGGTAGTTCGTCTTCTCCTCTGGAAGTAGAAGGCTACAAATATGATAAGTTTGTCAAAAGAAAGCAAATTAACCCGTTCTTTGTGTAGGCGTATTTTCAAAGTCCGAGCTGGGTCCTAAATGACCGAAATTAACGAATAATGACCATTTGCAACAATCAGCAACAATCACCCAACAATGCCTCAACAATACATGACGTCATGATTGTTGCCACATTTTTTTCGTGGAAGCCTCGAAGCCGTCCACAACGTCCATCAACAATGGTCTGGTGTTCACGGACCAACGAGGAGCGAGTTACTAAATTGTTGTCCAGTAAAGACGCGTAGCTTTTCGCAGTACTATTTTATTATCCGTTTTAAAATTGGAGTCATTCACCTAATGCTAAAATGCTAAATACTAAATTACGTATAGAAAATATATTGACACCAGAAAGGGGTGCCAGGAATACTTTTACGTGTGCGTTTGTATCATTTTAAACAACAATATTCGAGCATTAGTTTTTACGTAAGGCCATCAGCCAGTTTCCTCCTGATTTGTGCTAAAACGCGAGCAGCTTTGGATAAGAGTTAGTGTCTTGTGTAGGCCTCATTTGCATTCAAGCCGTGGCGTTTTCACTTGATTTCTGCAGCTGTTTTCGCCAAGTGATGTGTGGTTCTTGGTGGTTACATTGATTTAGTCACGCTCCTGAAGAGATGTTTGCGTTGATTGAGTAAGCCAATCGAACGACTTCCCATGTTGGATAAAAGATCATTGGAACCGTAGCGTTTTCACTTGATTTCTGCAGCTGTTTCACCTAGTGAGGGGTCATCAGAAAGTGAAGTGATAAGGAACCGATGGAAAAATCTTCACTGAGCGGGACGTAAAGTAAAAAAAAACTTTAAAAAAGTGAAACAAAAAAGCCCATGTAAAGTGTGGTACTAACACAAATTACGTGTGATGTGAGGTTTTTGCTTTTACAATGATTCAGTCACGATTCTGAGGAAATGTGTGCGCTGATTGAGTGAGTGAAGCGAACGATGATCAGCGCTTGTCATCAGAACAGCACTTTTTCCTAAATACAGTAATTTAGTAGTAGGGTAGGTAGCGCTGATTGAGTGAGCGAAGCGAACAGCACTTTTTCTTAAACACTCTTTGTAAGTTGTAGGCTAAATATTTCCCCTGTAGTGGAAAAATTTGCACATTATTTGGATCATTTCCTTGAACATATGTTTGATAATTTTTGCTGGGAGTGTCTGTCAGCACCATATGAGTTTCAACAAGAAATCTCCTCGAGCGGAGCTAAAACACGAGCAGCTTTGAATTATTGTGTCGTTGTGTAGGCCTAATTTACATTCAAGCCGTGGCGTTTTCACTTGAATTCTGAAGCTGTTTTTGCCAAGTGGGGGGTCATCAGAAAGTGAAGTGGTAAGGAACCAATGGAAAAATATTCACTAAGCAGGATAAAAAAAATTCTTAAAATAAGTGAAACAATAAAACCCACGTAAAGTGTAGTAGTAACACAAATTACAAGTGATGTGTGTTTCTTGGTGTAACATATTAGGTAGTGTTCCTCAGGAAATGTTTGCTCTGATTGAGTGAGCACAAAACGGAAACAGCACTTTTTCCTCAATAAATAGTAAGTAGTAGGCTAAATATTTATTCAGTAATAAAAAATTAATCTGGTGAATCTTATTAAATGTGGCGAATGAGTATAAACAAAGAGAAAAGAAAGAATAGGAGCAGTAACCGTTTATTTACGAACTGAAACCTGATGAAAAACACGTACTCCACTGATCATCAGCCGAATGAGCGCCAGTCGCTGCCCTCCTTATTTGTGGTAAAACATGAGCAGCCTTTGGGAACGAGTTAGAGTCTCGTGTAGACTTAACTTACGTTCAAACCCTGGCGTTTTCTGTTGAAGTGTGGTTCATAGAGGTCGGCTGTGGTGTTAGGTCACGTTTCTGAGGTTGCGCTGAATGAGTGAGCGAAGCGAACGAAAATCAGCGTTTGTCATCAGAAACATCACTTTTTTCCTAAATAGTTATTAAGTAGTAGGCTAAATATTTATTCAGTAGTGAAAATGAAGCTGTTTAATCTCGAAAAAAGAAAGAGTAGGCGCAGTAACCATTTGTTTACGAATTGGAACTTTACGAAAAACGCATACTTCTGATCATTTGCTTGGTCATTTGACTGTTTTTGGTGTGGAATTATCCGTCTTTGCATAAGTATTGCAACAAGAAATCTCCTC
>JAHWFP010044224.1:0-30312 GCA_023313725.1 Lithobius niger | reverse complement strand
CCACCCAAAACAAAAACTGGTAAGAGAAGCCGCTAAGTTTACAAAAAAGGGTCGGCCATTCAAAGTAGTGATATCATTCAACCAGGGAAAGGCCGCCAAGGTTAATCCTATTAGCCAAGTTAATCGCACCTACTAATAGTTCGAAGGTTAAATGAAAACTAGAAGATTGCTACTAGCGGTAGCAATCTTCAAGTTTTCATTTAACGTCCAAAGTAGTATTCGGTGCGATTAACTTGCTTAATATGATTTAACCTTGGCGGCCTTTTCCTGGTTGAATGATATCATTACTTTGAACAGCCGACCCTTTTTGTAAACTTGGCGGCTTCTCTTACCGGTTTTGGTTTTGGGTGGATATCACGACTTTCGTAGGCCTGTGAATGTACAAAAAATCCCACGGTGTAATTGTCACCCCTACTTTTTTTGTCTGGAGGTGTTTTATTGTATGAATTTCTCATTCATAATTTCCACATTTGCTATTGTCATTCCAAATAAATTAACAACAAGCGTAACAGTATGGTAATTGGAAGGACCTAATCAATTCCTATGGAATAAGAGATACCCTTTGTCTTATTGAACCAGTAATAAGAAATTTATTCGGGTCGTGAGGCAGTTAATTCATTTTGAATTCGCGTACCGTAAAAAAAAACGATTTGGATTTGGTGGGAAAAAACCGACTAAACCTTTGCAATAGAAGATACTCCGTCTCTTAGCGAACCACCTATTTGCAACAACAATGATTTCTAACAATTAGGTACTGAAACGATAAGCGCGTAACACTTAAGCATGTTATAATCTACTGTTGGATGACAATACAAACAATGGTTACAACAATAATTTTGCACTTACGAGCCACTTCAGGACCACGTGCTTCTAACTGCAACACCCATTTTAGAAAAAGGCACTTCCCCATATGACGCTTTACCTGTCTGCCGAAATTTAGGTCTGGCGACTTTCCCTACACGTGTCGTTATACCCTATGAGAATTAAATGGAGCCTGCGGACTAGTTACTAGTTACTAGTTACTAGTCACCAGGAACACAAATCAACGTTATTGAGGACACTTTCTCTCCATGAAGGACACGTTCCCACATTTTCGTGTTGAGTTTTTATTTGTTACTGGACCCAAGACACCTGATTCAAACGATTTGCAAAAATTTCTACCGCATGGGTAATTTACACCTGTATGCTGAAATCACGTATAAGTTGGTTTCAGTAAAAAGACACAGTCTGCTAGTGAGCGGCCATCTGACAACAATTACACTCTAACAATTACGCTCTAACAATAAAGCTCCAACATCAATAAAACGTCTACTTGGCGGCGACACACTAGCGTGTGTCTATATATATATATACCTCTTCTCCTCTTGAAGTAGGAGGGCTAAAAATATGAGAAAGGTGTCAAAAGACGGGAAATTAATCCTGATTTTGCGTAGGCGTATTTTCGTAGTTCTAGGTAACATTTTTCCCCTCGAAAAAGCGAAAAAAACCCTTTGAACCATTGTTGAAACTAATTTTTCGAAGTTGATTGTTAGTTTCGGAATATCACATCTTCCTGCTCTGCGTATGGTCCACAATTGTTGCGCCACGTAGGAGGCGCGTGGTCCAGTAGTGTTGTCAGTAGGATTACGGCTGGCAATGCTAATTTCAGTATAATTTATTTATTTATTGGGGCCTTGGCCCTAGGCCATGCGCCCACCCTACAAAGAACTACTCAAAAGAGAGCATCTTAACACCCCCAAGCAATGCTAACAGCCGTCATTCAAGAATGAGGCACGTGCAGATCGCTAAAGGACGAATGTTGGAGTTGCATTTTGGAAATTTCAAATACAAGCTAACTATTTAGCCTTACATTTAAATGAAATTACGCAAAGCTACGAAAAGATTAATGGTGAATTAGGCCTATTTAAACAAAATACGTTGATAACAAAAGGGTAAAAAATATTTCCACGTTTGCATTTTTAAAACATCGACGTTCGATTAATAGTGTTCTATTAGCTGGTGCTCTACTCAGCAATAGTTCAGCCTAATAGCGGTAGAAACGAATAGTTTCTATAGGTACGATTTAGCCTTGCACGAAATCTTTAATATTATCAAAAAATTATAGGCGACGTGTGGTTGCTGTTTCAAAGCATCACACGTAGCGGGGAAGGAGAAGGGTTTTAAGTAAAAATTCATAAAATTTGCGAAATAAGGAAACCCATGTAAAGTTTGCAAAAATTATTTGAATAAAAAATAATCTAAACCAAGAGCGGCACAAGAAGTTACCAAGCATTTTAGTTCAATCATGCAGCAACTTGTGTGCTACAGCGTTGAAACGGCCTTGCTGCGAGGATGGATAAGGCTGCTTCAAGCCAAGGCCAACGGGGGAAGAAATCCCGTGTTTCGTCTCCTGGCTCATTGCCTGTTTAGGTGCACACCAGAAAGGGGATGGTTTCTTCAAGCAAGGACGACTGGATACGAATCGCATGTTTCGCCTTAAGAAGCGCACGTAGCTCTTGAGTAGCCAGACCGTTGCCTGAAGCCTAACGTCTGCAAGGCTGCAAGGGTAATTTTGCAGTGAATTTGTGAAACTGTGTCGTGGCGAAGAGCTGCGTAGTAGCACCAGGGTATGATGGATGACTGTGTGTGGTCCTAGGTTCAATATGTACACGTAATTAAGTTGCTTTATTGTAGGGTGTTTGGCTATGGGCCATGGCTCCAATAAATTCATTATTCTCCGGCACTTACAAAAAACACGTACTGCACTCTGATCATTTGCTTGATCGTGTTAGATTAAGGAATGTCCGTCATCAGCATAAGAGTTGCAGCATGAAACCTCCTCGAGCGTAGCGAGACCATTGAAAACTTACAGTCGGTCGGTCGGTTTGTTTGTTTATATATAAGTCTTCTCCTGCGGAAGTAGAAAGGCTGTAAATGTGAGAAAGGTCTCGAAAGACACGAAATTACTCTGGATATCGTTTAGGCCTATTTTTGTAGTTCTAGGTAAAAGTTTTCCTCTCGAAACAACGGAAAAAAACCGTTCGGACCATTGTTGAATCGAATTTTTCGAAGTTTATTGTTAGTTTCGGAATATCACATATTCCTGCTGAGAGGATGGTCCACAATTGTTGTGCCACGTAGGTGGCGCGTGGTCCAGTAGTGTTGTCGGTGGGATTATGGCTGGCAATCCCAATAGCTATCATTCAAGAATGAGGCACGTGCAGCTCACACATGGGACGACTATTGGGAGTTGTGTATTGGGTATTACAATTTCAAACTGCCAATTTGGTCATAAATTTAAATGAAATTACGTAAAGGTACAAAAAGATTAGGTGCTAAATGCAAATTAGGCCTACTTAAACAACCTATATTGATAACAGAAATGGGTGTTACAAATATTTCTACGTTTGTATTTGTAAAACATCGACATTCGATCAGTATGCCATAAGCTGGTGCTCTACTCAACAGTCTAGCGTAATTGTGGTAAACACGCATATTGAGGTATGATTTCATGCTGCGAGTAGGCTAACTTGCATTACAACCTCACGAAACGGTTGGTTAACTCTGTCCAATAAACCTTTGTGTTAATGTTTGTTCAATGACGCATTATTATCCTTTGACGTTTTACAACTATTTCGCCCTTGGGAATGGGGCGGCATAAATTAATGCACAAAAACGCTAAAGCACACAACGTAGGAACGTAAAGTAAACATTCCTAAAATAAGTGAAACAAGAAAACCTATGTATGAGTGGTATAAAAATGTATAGGGGTTTAGTGGTGCTAACACGGTGACTTGCGATTCCTGGTGTTCAGCTCTGGTGTTGCTTCTACATCATACACAGCACAATTTATTTAAATAAAAAAATCTGTTCATGACAGGGACCATGTTACAAAATAAGTAGCAAGACTTACTATGATATAAACAAAGAAAAATAAAAGAGTAGGCACAAGTTATAGTTTGTTTATGAACTGAAACATTGCGAAAAACGCGCACTACAATGTTCATGATCGTTTTTTGGTGTAAAATTCTCCGTCAGCAGCATAAATGTTAAAACAAGAAATGTCCTCGAGCGAAGCGAGACGACGCCGAATGAGCGAGCGTCAGCGAGCGACTCGGCTAGTATATAGTTAATATTTTAAAGTATAAGGACTGATAACTTACAGGGTATGCGCTCTAAAAACACGGTAAAAAAAATGAGTATTTTTAAAATTTCATTAAAAAATTAAGCTAGTATTAAAAATCTACAGTATTCCACTGTAACATTAGCCTAGTGACAGTTTTCATGCAAAGGTAAGTGCATCTGGTTCGTTACACCATGGCTCCATCTAGCGGCAATGATATTGTTAACCTTTATAGCTTGCCCCCAGGTGCACGATGATGAACCAAATTTTCACTCAATAATTAAGGATGTCGTGGCTTGTTTGTTTCATTAAAAGAAATACCGTTATGCATTCCTTTGCTCGGTACAAGAGTTGGATGGTACAACACAGCGCTAAATGTTGTCAGATTTCGTCTGCTTTCAATCAGTGATAGTGCCACTTTAAACCAGAAAAAGACTTGCATTATTTTAGCATTCAGTCTTCCATTTTATCATGCCCAAACAATCGGTTTTTAACGTGTTTGTGGTGTGGTTTTTATTTCGTTAGCCAGTTAAACTTTCTTTTGCTCTCCCAGAAAAGGCCTCAGTCTGTTCATAAAACGCTGTTCCTAGAAATGCAAAGTATAGGTCACCGTGCCAGTTCACTAACCTTTGATGAATGGAAAGCGGCTCTCCCAAAAGTAATAAAATTCAAATGAAAGGATATGCGCCGCGCTTAATAAGCCACCCCCTTCCCCCATTCCATAGTAAAAAAAATATGACAAAATTGCTCATTTACGTGCAAATAAGCCAACCTGCTCGTTGACGAAAGGCTTGGAGTTGGGCAAGGATCCGTCATTGCTTTTTCCCACTTACTAATCATAGGAAACACTGCAAAAAATAATACTGAAGAAAAAAATATCGATAATGCTACATCCCAAAAATGAACCCGGTCTTTTTGAATACAGCTAGCATCGATAACTTTTTCGACAGTGTGAAAAAAATAAAAAGCACCTCCATAGGGAAAACACATTAGCTGCTACTTATGAAAATAAAAGGTGACAAATACGCATAAAATCTAAAACACGTATTTAACCGGCAATTCTGATGGTTACTTTTAGATTATAATAAGATAGCTGTTAAAATGCTTGGTAGAGATGCGCGGCACAACTGTATAGTAAACCGGGTGTGACTAGGAAGTCCCTGTAACCGCTTGTTTTCAGAATTAGGGTCAAAATGACAAAAATGTAGGGAATGCCCCCCACCATTATTAAAAAAATCCTGCAAAATAGAAATATGCTCATTTAGAAGCAGGGTTTTTTTAATGACAAAATGCCGGGCTTGTTCAAAAAGAACTCTTTTTCCCCAACTCCCATTAGTGATTTTACACGCTCCAACGCACTCGCGCAATATTTACGCTCGTCTGCACGACCCAGTTCGAGATTGCTAAATTCGCGTCTTTTTTTTTTCATGAATTCGAGAAGCATTAATGAGAGTGCCTGACCCCAGGTGCAACGTCAAAAAAAGGACTATTTTCCCAACTCTCAGGTAGCATGGGGCGTGCATTTTGTTAATTCGTCATTAGCATGCATGCTAAATTCGTTCGCAGTACCGTGCAGTTGCTAATTCGTCAAAAAAGGGACTCCCTTGAGTAAAACGCCCGCTAGAGAAAATCCTGCCCCTCAAGCAAACCTCCCCTTACTGCTCTGCATGACTTCTTGTGATTCCTCTATGACGGAACGGGGGTTTTCTGGAAGGACTGTTGAAAAGGGACTGATTTTGTTTTTTTTTCTCTTACTACTAGAATATGAGCGCTTCATAATGACTTTAATAATCTCCTTGTTACATTTAGTTTTAAGAACATGAATTGCTGGACAACTAATACTAGTAAAGCTTATTTTCCAAGGAATGTATCAACAATGTCTGATCTAATTTTTTCATTTGAGAAATTTAAGTTTGTAGTTTCCTGCTTGCTGCAGCTAACACTTAAATGTATATAACGGCGTAATTGGTAAGTGTTAGCAGCAGCAAACGGGGTACTACAAACTTAAATTCAACTAAATGTTCTGTGAAGTACAAAACGCAAATGTGTGTTTACTCAGTCTTGTGTTATTTTATGGTTGTCATGGTGGTTTCCTCGCACAGTAACAGGGGGCAGCGAGGGCATAAAGTAGTGTGACGTCATTTATGGTTAGCCGTGTGTCATTGTAAAGCTAGTTAACTCGTATACTCGTGTTGTTTGTGCCACGTGCTTCGGCTTTCTTCATCAGTGTCACGTAATTTCTTAAGTCAATGACGTAACAGTACACATAAGCGGTCTAATTGTGTTGAGAACTCAGCAGTGGAATGCCAGACTTCATATCCCACTAATTTGAATCTGGACAATAAAACAGCGCAAGAAACGTTATTCAAAAGTCATATTAGTACCTCATTGTGGTGGGATACGCAAACAACATTAGCAACGAAATCAAGTAAGTCTTAGTTGATGAGTGGAAGTAGAAAAAAACGTGATACTTTCATCAAAATTGCATCTCAGCGTTGCTAGTTTTATCGTTGATTGTGTCGAGAATTGATTACCAGCCGTTTTATAGTGTTGTGTGAAAACGTGGATATTTGATTTGTACCCAAGTGCGGATAGATTTGTATCCAAGTAATACGCATAGGATAACCAACGGCGTCGAGTGAGGTCTGTCAATTGTTGCCAGAACTCCCGAGACGCCATTGGTTATCCTGCTTATAGCAACGGCATGTTGTTCTAGTCGTGGCTACAACAAAGAAGAAACCGTGCTGATGTTCTTGCCTGACAAGGCGACTGTGCGTGCAACAATGTTTACACAAATACAGCATTGTTATTGCTTGTTTGGCGAATGGTTCTGTGCTCGTGATTACTTATTGTAACTCGATTCTAAAATGCCCCGTCACCGTTCATACCGCAGAAACTCAACGACGAACAGATCCTTCAGACAACTTCTCTTACATTTTTTTTAGGAGAAGTTGTTTGAAGAGGCTATTCGGCGTTGAGTTTCCGCAGTATGAACGGTGATGGGTACTTCGGAATCGAATAACAATCAAGAGATAAAAATAGAGAACATTTGTTGGCTAACTGGGCTATTCGTCGTTGTGCACTGCCGGATGCTTTCAGAGTCTAGAACAGTGATACGGTAAGACAATAGACGTGTAATTACAGGATGGAGAGCTAAATGGGCTTCATTACTGATAAATAAACATGTAAACAAATAAATTAAAAATAATGAAGAATACGACCATGACGGATGCTTGCGTGATGACGATGACTTCAAATGTTGAACAACGATGCGGTAAAATAAATTTAAAATAATCAAAATTTGACAGACTGTTGTGTCAGCATGACTAGCATTAGGTTTCTGTGGGAGACAACTGCCTTCATTGCGTAGGGTGAGAGCTGTCCACCCAATAAAAAATAATAATTAAAATATGACACATGATTGTGTCAGCACGGCTAGCATTAGGCCTCTCTGGGAGGCATCCTTCATCGGGTAGGGTAACAGCTATCCACCAAATTAACGTAAAATGTGTAGAACAACAAATAAATATCACTCATATATTGGTTTAGTTATATTAGTCATAAGTGCAAACAAGTATGAAAACAAGCATTAATAAGCATCAAATTTGCTTCATCGTGTGGCAACCTTCATCGGGTAGGGTGAGAGCTGTCCACCAAATTAACGTAAAATGTGTAGGAATAACAAACAATTACACTACACAAACAAATTAAAAATAAACAAAAATATGACAAAGGTAACCATCATGGGGTAGGGTGAGAGGCTATCCACCAAATAATTTGTTTTCGTTTTTAAGCAGAATTGGTTAACATTTACGAGCAGAATTGGTGTAGAATTTACAAGTGTTGGATGGTTGTAGTGTTAAATTCGGTTAGATATATATGTTTTATTTTGTTGTGTTATGTTACCGTATTTCAAATGCAAATAAATTAACGTGAAATGTGTAAGAATAACAATGAAATATTACTCATAAATTGGTTTGGTTATTTTACTCATAAGTATGAATAAATATTTAAAGCAAGCATTAAATAAGCATAAATTTGCTTGTGTCGTTGCATTCGAGTTTGATTCCGAAATACCCCTTCAGACAACAATAACACTTTTCCTTCGACTAACTTTCTTTATTTCATTGGTGGCAGAACCCACTGGTGTGTTCTCTCAGTACCGACTAGTGGGTTCTGCTGACAATGGATTTCTAACAATGGTTCATTGTTCGGAATCCACGACGAGAACCATATGTGTGTGGTATAAAAATATTTAACTTGTATAACCGGTTGTCATCCAAGTATTTATTATGGAATCAATATGAAGGAGGGATGTAAACGAAAAGAAACTGCATGAGTCTCCAAAAATCAATACTGATGTTGGTTGTATCTTCCTGTTGTATTCACAGGCAAACGAAGTCTACAAACCAATTTTATGTATTTGTAAACAAATTTACAAACACGTTATTGTCTTTTCACAATTTTCCTCATTGCAAGTGAAAGAGCAATTACTCTCATTTCACCTTCATTAATACGACTGACTCGTTTCGGAAATTACACCTTTCCAAGCAACAGGAACAATTTATTTTCCATTAACATGTCCATCATTTTAATGGTAAATACCATTTCCGTCTCTCCGCGTCGAATAGTGATTATCCTTACTTGTTTTCAGAAACATTAGACTCGCTCTGCACTATACATTATTCGTTTGAAAACTAATTTACAAACGTGTTATCATCTGTTGGTATTTTTTTAAGTAAGAAAAAAAATCTTGCTCCCGTGTCACCTCTTTCGTATGGCTGCGACGTTTTGGATATTACACATTGCTAAGTGACAGTTATAATTTAATTTCGATTACTTGTCCATAGTTATAGTGGTAAAAACAATATCCACTTTGAGCCATCAATACAATAAATCGTACCTACCTATGAATCAGGAAAGTACCTTGCCTGTCAAGCCATGGTGTCACTATCGGTTGGAGTTACCACAAACAGCAGTCTGTAAATCAACTATTTGGAAAGAGAGTTGCTACTGTGTTTATGCTATTCTTCTGTATCATTAAAAGTGTTTGTGACTTAAAAATACCCTCCAACAAATGTACCAGTGGAGTAAAAAATTCAACAAAATATTTAAGTGCTAGAGCGATTTAGTGAGTACTTTACCAGTTCGATTATTTATAATGTTTTCATGACATATTATTGTTTCTTATCCAGTCAATTGAAACTATAGTACGAACGTTGCATAATGCATTTATTCTATTCTTCTCTAAATTTCTGCCAATTGCTGACAGAATTATTATAAATTTACATTCAATAAAAAGGACTAAAAGCTTTAGAAACAACGTAACTTAGTCCTTCTAAAGTTGAATAGTTTTCTGTGCTAGTCTTGAATGCAATCATCCAACATAATGATGTTAGAAGTTGTTTGCATAACATAACTCTTGTCCGTCATTCTTGTGAATATGTAGCCATTAATGGGAGATTTCAAAATTCTTTCCACTGAAAGTTACCTGTCTAACCTCTTTGCCTTATGAATAAATCGTTTCTGTTGGTTCAGAAATGAGGAAGTGAGGAGTTTCAGAAACAAAATCACAGAAAATACTATTTATTATGTTTTTTGCTCCTATTCGTGTGTATCTTTTACAGTGCTGCTCCGTTGAAGACACCCTTCAAAGATATATTTGAGTAGCAAAGATTCGGTTAAGAGGTTGAAGCACTTATGCTATTTACTGAAGAGTAGGCCTCTTTGATAATTTACGTATTATACTGCATGTTAGTAAATGTATCTAGGCCTAAATATATTGCGTATAGGTTATTTGCATTAGTTTGTCATCAGCAACTAATACAAAGTTACCTGAATAAACTAACGTATGCCAAATATACGAGGCAACTATTCCTTACAGCAGTAGTTAGCAAAAAATCATAAGTAAAAACCGTAACCATCTATAGGTGTGATCAGCATTACTAGTTAATTTCTGCATACCAAGTTTAATCTCTTATGTAACTACATTGGTATAATTTTGGACGATTTTTTTCAATTCCCGTAAAGTTATGTAGATTTGATCAGAGGTTAGAATTCGGTGGTAAGGTGGTTCGGTGGATCGGTGGTAAGGTGGTTCGGTGGATCGGTGGTTAGGTGGTTCGGTGGTTAGGTTGTAAGGTGGTTAGAATTCAATGGTTAGGTGGTTCGGCGGATCGGTGGTTAGGTCTATAGCTGTGATCAGCATTACTAGTAAATTTCTGCTTTCCAGGTTTATTCTCTTATTTAACAACATTGGACTAATTTTGGACAATTTTTTCAATTCCCGTAAAGTTATAAACCTTTGATCGGTGGTTAAAATTTGATCCCGTGTCCACTTAGCTTGGACCCGACAACTCATACTATATAGAATTGCTTGCTCTCCTTCTTTGGGGTCACCAGCAGCCCCTTTGCGTAATTCACAGTGAGCATTGTGACTTTTTTTTAATAGTTGCAGTTTGTCGGTTGGTTGCAGTGATTAGAAAAGAAATAGGAGATTCTTGCAGACCCATACATGCCTAAAGGCTCGGTACTTGTGAGGGTTTACCAGAAGATGAAGTAAATGAACGAATTTTGTTAACATAAACTATGACTATATTGCGATCCATGTCATTGAAATTTGATGCAAAGACGACAGTAACTGTAAAGTTACTACCTCTAAAGTTAATTTGTGGTGGTTGTACGGGGATGTGTATACACTACGCACCCATGCATTCGACAGGCCCATAAAAAAATAGAGTATTCTGCATCTTGCTCAACATCCTCAGAAATTCCGAAAGTTTCCATCAATTCCTAGCAATTAAGAATCTTCCAGAAATCTTCCCAAGAACTGTCAAAACTGTTGAAGATGAGGCAATTCCCCAACTATGCTAATTGGCCAATAAGCGGAGGCTGTTGTCCGTAGATTGAACAATTGTCCAGTACACTTTCTCCCAAATTTAGATTTGAACAAGTCATCACAAGTTCAGTTTTTGAATAGCTAAAAGGATAAATTACTCCTACTAGTTATTACCAAGTAGGACTCTTACATACTAGACAGAAACTGACATCAGGTTCGGTATCTCCAGATATTGTCAGTGTGGATAACGGATCGGAATGGGAAATACAAATATATGCAGATGCCATGCAGTACAAGAACTAGTAAAAAAAAGATGAATGTTTTGAAATTTTTGAACCAGACCAAAAAACAACGAGCAGTTTGCAGAAACTTAAAGCATAGCTTCATGAATACACTGTAGCTCTATATCGAATTGGATAAATAATGGAAACAATATTAATTACAATATAACTGCAATGTGCAACAAAACAACCAAATTCTGGTGATATGATATTTTTAAAAATCAGCGGTGTAAACGTGCTTTTATATACATAAAAAACGCACTTGTGTCTTGGGATTAATGTTCCCCCATATTTGTGATAATTGATCAATGGGAACGAAAAGCAGTAAGGACCATAATTGTGGGATTAAATGAATAAAAACCTGAAATGTGCTTTTTATTTATTCAATCACATTTCGGTGCATTTATCCTTCAATACAAATATGTTGGAGGCATGCTTAGCACACATTACACTCAGGGGAAGCTCACATCCACCCAAATAGGCTAGCCTTCCAAAACAAATAAGTAAAAGATGGAGTAAACGAGGATTTAGTAGGAATAAAATAAAAAGTAAAGTATTAATCCAGGAGCGATCAGCATGCTAGAATATTAATAATTAATCATGATGACTGATCATGGTGGATATACAAAAATCAGTTAAATGATCCTTAAAAAAACATTACAATTCATTGTCGAGGCATGTCAGCTCACACACGATTAACAACAATAGATAAAGCATATCAGTCCGTCATTCACTTCAATGGAAGCACTCAACCATAGAGATACAATACTGTTATTTACTGTCCAGGTATGTTAAGCAATTGTCACTGTTTTGCTGAATTCAGTCCCGCTCACCACATACACACATGCAAAAAGTAACAATATCCAAAAAGAAAGGAAAACTACTAAGATTTCATACCATCCTAGTTGACTGTCACAAACAGAATTATGTAGAGGATGTGACATTTTTGGCACACAAATCACTCAGCACAGACTTTCAATCGTGACACCATCGAACGATCAAGCCCACAAAAGATTCAATGTAAGTAGTATGAAAACGCGATATGGGGATAGACAGACCCGATAGCACAAGGTACTTTCGTATTTTGCAACCTTAAGTTAAGTCTTATGGCACGAAGAGTTGCGTGGTTTCTTACTCTCTTTATCTCTTCGCTAGATTTCTCTTGAATTTTAGATCCAGGTTTACTAGAGCTTGTGCTAAGTGTCGCGTGTTTTTTACTATCTTTACATTCTCCTATGTGATATGTGCTAAGTAGCGCACATATTGCACCATTGTTAAATTTATATAAAGGTTTTTTTTCATTTCGAAGCAGTTAACATTTTTTTGGACTTTTGACAACACTACAAGGTGAGTCAGAAGTCCGTATCAGGGGCCAGCATTTTGTAGCAATGAACATTCCTTCAATAATAAGTTGGTAGACTTGCAAAGTGGGTTTGGGGCTATTTGACCATACGTGAGTGAATAACCTTGACATGTCCCTTCAAGGTCATCTCACTGCTAATTTGTAAACTATGCCTCTTAGAAAATGGGTGGAAATTAGAAAAGTGTAGAGAACCACAAATCAATGCTAAATAAAAGAAAACAGAATAAAATTCGGAGCAAAAGTAAAGGAGTTACAGTCAGTAAAAGATAGTGGTATAAACTGCACTGCAGTACACCGGGGTAGGCAGGCTTAAGGCAAGACATTAATCTTAGAATATGTAGAAAAGGCAGTGCAGAGAAAGTTCACGTTAGACTAAACATGAAAACTAATTGTGTCTGCTGGTAGTTAATCTGAACGTTTACATCTTCAGCGGGGGGTAGGCACTACGGCGCATGTCTGCATTTCAACTCAGAGTTGAGCCCTTAAAGCCAATGAAATGCATTACTAAACTATTAGGTCCATCCCAGTCACATTGACTGGGGGTATTTCATCTGGCCCGACCTCCCTTGCAGTACCCCGGTGTACTGCGGTGCAGTTTATACCGCTATCTTTGACCAACTGAACTCCTTTACTTTTGTTCTGAATTTCTTTCTGTTTTTTTATTGCGTTAGTATTGGTTTGTGGTTCCCTACACTTTTCTAATTTACACCGATTTTCTGACACGCATAGTTTAGAAGTTAGCAGTGAAATGACATTGAAGAGATATGTCAAGGTCATTCACTCACGTATGGTCAAATAGCCCCAGACCCACTTTGCAAGTCTACCAACTTATTATTGAAGGAATGTTCATTGCTACAAAATGCTGGCCCCTGGTACGGACTTCTGACTCAACCCTGTATAAAAAGATAATCATGGATTATAGTTCAATCGTTCTAACTGGAGTGGGTACGGAGCTAACTACAACTTTAAAATGCCTAGATACCTAGATCCTAGATAGGAGTACGAGTTGTCTCTAGTGTCCCTGTACACCTATTATAACGTGCTAATGTCCATGGGGCTAATAACGAAACTTCGTACATGGTGAATGGTGGAGTAAGCTGGTTAAAGTGGATGTCATTCTTGGTGCCTACACAATTTTGGATTTGATCAATGTTATTTGAGCAGCTTAGAAGAAAATGGACATGAAACCGATTATTATAGAACTGAATACTTTAAAAACGTTTTGTTTATCGATAATCCGACATACGGAGTTCCGTTTTCAGGAGACAAGAGTTTAGGCTCAGTGTAGGGGTTCCTGCAGGATAATTGTGCTAAATCTCAGCAAGGGCAAAAATCGTTCGACATCATAGGGATTACTACTATACTCTGTCAAACGAATATAATTGGCCCGTCCTGTGCCAGTGCCAACACTCAACCATACATATGCTTTCTGTCCTGGCGTACCTCAGGGTTAGAATATCATAATCGCTCCTCAAAACTTAATATATCTTCCCAAAACTACAGACAAAATTCGAAAAAATCGCATATGGTGAACTTCTGAAGATGATGAAATATTGAATCTGAATGGCGACACACCATCAGACTGCATTTGAGATTAAAATAAAAAACACATGTTAATATTTGCTCAAAGAAAACGGGAAAAGGATTTAACAGTAATATTAACGGTAAACACTTTAACGGCAAAAAATAGAGCTTTCATCAAATATA
The DNA here is from genome assembly GCA_023313725.1 of Lithobius niger. Taxonomy (NCBI): domain Eukaryota; kingdom Metazoa; phylum Arthropoda; class Chilopoda; order Lithobiomorpha; family Lithobiidae; genus Lithobius; species Lithobius niger. Next base: position 16,021 of record JAHWFP010044224.1, on the reverse strand, counting down.
TAATCAGAGCTAGGAGATTAGTTTAATAGAAGATTACCAAAATAAAAAGAGTCATTGCAACACGGTTCGTCTGTGGAAAGCTAATCTTATTACGCGTACAATTCCCTAGTTGGTACCAACCTCAACAACGTGAATTCGGAGATAATAAATATAATAGAAAACCAAGAATTGTTCCTGCACGTTGCTAACAGTAATCTTCTGATTATATGAGAATTGCTCAAACTCAACAACAGTAACTTTACGAATGCCAACATCATCACTCTCATTAAGAACTCGCCCATTTACTTGTTTTTTTCAGCATTAAATTTAATCTATGTGACAAGCTAGAGGACGAATTAAATTACCCCAGGTGTGGTACCACCATTAAGTCCTTGCACGTGTACGGCTTGATCGATCAAGAGTCGTTTCTGGGTAACTGTTGGGTTATAGACAGTGCCCAGTCTGTGGCTACCAATTTAACGAACATTCTGGGCTTTAAAGTAATAGTGGTAAAGTGCGATATGAGGACAAACAGTAACATTCACCCCCTGATGTCACTTCCAGAAGGATGGGCTTCTGGTGACCATCAATCGGGAGGAGGGTGGGAAATTGCTTTTTGCTACATTTTTTCATTTTTGTCATTCTGGAGGATGATAGTGAAAGTGCTTTTTGCTACCTCCTATGACGGGATTGCCATACCCACTGTTAGTGACGTCATTTTACAAGATGAGGCACTCTTGCAAATTGGAAGTACGGCCATTTTTCAAGTTGGCCATCGCCATGTGTGTGTTGCTATTTTCCAATATGGCCTCCCACCATCTTGGCTCAGGGGATAAAGAGTGTTTTTTGCTAACTAAATATGTTCTAATGCTACCTCCAAGTACAAATTCGTGATCTGGCAGGACAAACGGATGCACAAACCCCTGCTAATGACGAATTAGCAACTGCAAGGTCACACCGGGTCATGGAGTGGGCAGGGCAACGACGTCACTTCTGGTGTGCGGGGCTATGACGTTACTTCTGGGAGCAAGGCGACGTCACTCGAGGTGGGGTGGGGCTAAGACGTTACTTCTGGTGTGCGTCAATGTGATTGCTATAAGAGCCATATCTTTGTGAAAACTCTCGAATAGCCTATGCCGAATTGTAAAAATGACGAATTAGTACATGGTTTCCCAAGTAGGCCTAATCTACGTATCTGGGAGATCATCGTAATCTGTCTTGCTAACTCGTCTTTTCCCTAATCTAATTTTTCTTTTATCCTCCATTTCGTTTTCTATATTTTTTTTTACTAGCGGCTTTATTCTCTAGTCTAGCAACTCTTTGGTCCTAAGTTTCTCGAGCTTGAGAATTTCTTTTACTAGAGGCTTTTTTCTCTAGTCTAGCCACTATCGTTTGTTTCTCGAGCTTGAGGTTTTTATTCTACTAGAGGTTTTTCTTTAACCTATGTTCTCTCCGAGCTTACGTTTCCTGCATGCAGGATTAACTTGTGCAGTGGTACATTCTTTAGCCTTGCTTCTCCATGCGCGTCCGTTTCTAGCGCGCGAGCTTTTTTCTTACTGACAGCGTCTTCTTTCTAATCTCCTTCTACTCCTCCAACCTTCCCCACCGGTTTTCCAATACGACGACCCTGCAGAGGGTCTTCTCGTTCTCCTCGGCTATTTTTGCTTCGGTCAGTTTTGCGCTTCACCCTTTTTGAACTAAACGGAAAATTTTTCCTCACGCTCCTCGTCGTTCATCACATCCATGTTCGAGTCAAAATCGTCGCATATTTGTTCTAAGCACAGTTTCGTGGTGACTGATGGCTAGAGTATATTCGTCGTTGTCTAGGATATACCTCTTGTCATCGTAAGGTGAGAGCAGGGATTTGGATATTCTAATAGTACTCAGTTTGGTCCGATAATGGAAATTGTGACCAAGATTCCCTTCTGCATAGGTGCTGCAGAGTTCAGGCCGCTTAATAGTCACTCAAACTCAAATGATTTTTTCACAAACGAGCTTTGGATACCCTTAGCCCTCTTGACATTCTCTTTTTTCTGAGGTTTAAACGAGTACGTTTTTGACCTGAGTCCGACGAACTTTAGGTTGGGGATTACTGCCCATTTGGTATTTCAGTTTCCCCAACATTTATTTGTTAATATTTGAGAAAATGGAAAATTCGACTGGTAGTTGCTCGTGTCGAAACGGTCTCTGTTAGTGAGCACGTCTTGGTACATGTCATCCGTTTCGATTTCGTAACAGAGGCTGCAGGTGTCAGTGAAGAGGTGTCTTCTTACTTTGGACGGATGTACTCTCAGTGGAAATCAAATGTGAAAAGTTTGGAAAGTGCCAGTATGGTATATCGCATAGCGTGCTTCGAATGCGGTGGTTGAAATGCACTAGGTTTTCATTTAGGATCTTGAACGATTCGGCGTGCAGTTGCAAAGAGTATTTAAGAAGTGTTTTCTCATCCCTGAACAGCTTTAGGTCGAGACGGCTTTGCTTATTCGCCATGGTTTTTACAAAAACCGAATTATTCAGCAATGTGTTGTAGTCTTCACCAAAAGGAGCGGTTGCTCCTTGCCTTTTTGCGGTGTTGAATTCAGTGTAAGATTTCATCCACGGTCTTTGGTTAAAGGGTAGGACTCTTCGGATACAGTGAAGTACTAGTCCATGCTGTCGTGTAGGGTGTACCTCTTTTTGTGCAGAAGGGTCGAGACGAGTTTGGCGTCGGAGAAGGACTTTATCTTGTGGTTTAAATCTCCCTCAAGATTCAGAGAATAGGGGGAAATCAATTCCTTTCCAATGTCGATTATCTCCAGAGCTAGTGGATCATCATTGTGCAGGTAGTGCAACTCTTTGAGGTACTTGAGATTGGCTTCCAGTACATATCTTCCATTTTCATCGTCTGGTATGGTGTCTACACCCAAAGTTCTAATCTCCTCTTTGTTAGGTAGCGAACTTGTCGTAGGGGAGACAATTGCACATGACCAAACCGTAGAGGTTGTTCATATCTTTGTCCATTATGTATAGGGAGAGTTTGCTAAGGACGTAAAGAGGCAGGTATTTGTTATTGGCTTTCGAATGAATACCTCTTTTCGACGAACGACACTCCACCTCTGGTGCTGCAAGATATGAGATTGTGCTTCCCGACGTACATGAATAGTTCTAACTAGGGCTCCTGCATCCTAAGGAAAGCTGCCCAGTTTAACCCTGGAGTGGAGATGTAATAGCAGGGGTCCATCTTAAGTTTTCTAGGCACAATTTTCGGAATATTTAAAGACGTCGCCAAGCAGGGAAACATTGATCGTTTGGTATATCTCGTGGTACGTACTGAATACTTTCGAATTCATCTTCAGCCAGAGGTTTAGTGCCCGCATGTACTCATCTCCCTCCAACATCCCGTCTTTCAACCTGGATTAGAATGAGTGTTTTGATGACATATCTTTCTCATCGAAAACGGACATTTCGCTTATACATTCGTACGGGTTAACACCCTTCTGCATTAACAGGTTCCTCTTGCCAGTTAACGGAGCACTTCTTGCCTTCTCCGTAAACCACACTGAATTCAATCCAGAATTTAAAGCTACCTAGAGGACGGGGACGCCACTATTGTCGTTCCTGAGGTTCTTTACTAGATTATCTAGAGAACCGTTTAAGAACTCTATCTATAAATCAAATATTTGTCTTGCTGACGTGACCTTAATTGTTATGGATTGAAACCACTGAGTTTGAGTACCTATAATATCTACTTTGCCCTGAAACTTGTGCACTGCGGGTACTAGAAGGTGCATACCGTACCCTCCAGACCGAGGAATTTGACGGGAATGGTTTTCTGTACTCGAGCGGTTAGGTTGTAGTTTTGACGAACAGTTTCTCCTCATATTTCGCTGATCCCTAACCTTATTGTTGCCGAGCAGTACTTTAGATTCGCCATCGATATTTGAATTTTCGAGGCACTTCTTGAAGGTCTTCTCACAACAATGACAATTGCGGGCAATCTTAAAATTGGTTTCTCGGATCGGGTAAGGTGGAGGGGTTTTTCAATTTTCAGCAGGTTCGTGTAATATTGAGCATCTACTACAATCTATATACATATTTCGCAGATTTAATGATAATGAGGGATTATTAACAAACGAAGCTTCAACAATCAGCAAGACAACAATCAGCAAGAGGACGAGCGGGCTCATTCTTGCCACGGTAGCGAAGAAAAAAGGGAGCGGCCGACAATGAAATGGATTTGCGCTCTAACAATTAGAAACAAACACTATTGCTTCAATAATGCTGGCTATTAGAGCCCAGTTGAATCAGCGGGAATCAGCTAGACCCGCATATATTATGCCGTGGAACAACTAGTATATTTATAATATATGTTGACTACGTCTTCTCCCAAGTGGTACTTGTTACCTCTGATCTTCCCGTCGTGTCGCACTAGAATACAATCGAAACTGGAATGAAGGTGTTGATTGATTGTGGTGGGTGAACTTATCAAAGCATCGAGTTAAGCAGTTTGAACGGGGCAAAGAAGGCATTTGAAATCAGCATATATGATGTGGAGGAAAGGATTTTGACGGCTAAAGTGCTACAGAGTTTTCTCCTGGCTTCTTGAATCTACGAGCATGTATGAGTTTTGACACATTCTTTCCTATGGGCCAGAAGCATTCATTCCCTTCAGAAACCGGCGAAACAGTTCTTACAACTGACCTTGGCGTGGGAGCCCGAACCTCAATAGCGTAAAAAACCAGCTTTGTCGGTAATGCCGGAGTAATGGGTATTTAATGTTACTGAATCATTGTCATTGTCGTACAGATACAGAAGTTCAATTGTCGGTCCGTCCTATGTTATTAGAGATAAGAAGCAGGTGTAATTCCCCTTTGTGGCTATAACCAATTATGTTGATCGATAGATCGTTCGCCTTTTCAAACTTGTCGATTTTGGCGATGTTTGTAGTGTAGATAGTGTGGTAGTATAGAGCGTATCCTCAAACATGTGGTAATCTTCCGGGTCGAAACTGTCCACCTGCAAAGCCACAGCCAGTACGGAATACAAAAAGCATTTCTGATTGTCTAAATTTTGAATATTTACTAACGCCTTATTCTAGCCAGCGAGCACTTTTGGAAGACCGTTGTATGATGCTGCTCGAAGCAGCTTATTCATTGAAACTCGGATTTGTAGGTTATGTATGCTAGATACAACTCAACCACTGGCCCGCTCTGCAAAAGCATCGGTGGATTCTTGGATGTTTGTAAATGTTTGTTCAGCATAGCGGGAATGTTGTTGGGATTATATTTTTCAGAATACTTCGACCAGAATCCCGCTTGAATGAACGCAGCCTCCCTACCAAGCTCTAAACCTCAGCTGATCTGGGATTTGATGTTTACCAGCTGGTTAATCAAATCGCTTGAAGTGCCACGTTTGCAGGTAGGAGGAATAGAAGCAAATAGCAGGAGAAGCGATTCCCCACTACAGGTATCTCGTATTGCCATTGGCCCTATCACACAAGCGACATCTCAAGATGGGGATGATTGACTTCTGAGAAAGTCGGGTAGCTGATCGTGAAACAAGTACATTCTTCTGCATTAAATGGGTGATGGAACTGTAGGTGTTTCCAAAGCTCGGCTAGCTGTGGGAAAATTATAGCACAACACAGGCAGGTGAAAGTTTTGTTTTCCATTCTGAATTTTTTTTAAATAGTTATACTATTTTAATAATGAGGAAGAAAAAAAATTAAGGAAGAGGAACAAAATTTTTTTAAACAAACTAATAACTTTTGAAAAGTAAGGGAAGTCTATTTGTTTAGGATTGCTAATGTTGTCTGTTCTAATGTTGTACGTAAAGTCATATTTCTTCCATTTACCGAAGTAAAGCCTTTTCCCATCTTTTCCTTTGTTCCTATGTAGCATTTGTTCTACAAAAAATCGGGAGCTAGTGTTTTTTGTAGTACCAGTTTGTAAAAACCTCTAAGCACCGGTTAACCCAACTCTTCTCTCAGAAGAAAAGTAACCAATTGTACGCACTTTATGGATCGTAAAAACTTTGTTACTATAATTTTGCAAATATCCTTTATCGACTTTTTTTACTTTAGAAATCCTGACTCTGTTTCCAACAGCGAACTTGGGTTTCTTTAACAGCCGTTCAGAACCAGTTCGTCTCAGCAATGGTTTGTGACACCTGGTTGCATCCCTCGGTTTCAGTTTTGTAGTGGTATGAACTGTGTCAGTGTACTTGGACACTTACTCGTCGATAATGTTTATCCACTCGTAATTCCTTTGTATGCAGAATCTCTTCCACATTTGAGTGTTCAGTGTTCTGTTGAAACGTTCTACCACACTTGCTTTCTACTGGGAATAGATCGAATACATGTTAATGTTATGACACTTAAGTAGGGCTTTCAAGTCTTTATTGTGGAACTGATTACCTAAATCGACTTGTGGTAGGGTGTCGCTCCAACATGTACCTTCTTGAAAACTTTGGTTTCATGTATGCCAGATTTACATTTAGGAGGAACAGCTCGAACTTGGACATGATGTTAATGCAGGATAGTACGTAGTTAAACCCTATATATAAGTTAGCTTAAGGTATCATTTCCACCAATTCAACCTGCCATAGATCGTTCAGGTTAAGGACTATCAATTTCCGTCTCTGAAAGTTTTTCCTTCGTTTAATTCGTTTGCGAGTTCATCCATTTCGTATTTTTCCCAATTACAAACTTTTTTTGGTTCGCAATATTTTTTTTACGATCGATGCGGCTTATTTTTCTCTCTAAGAAAGTGAAGGATCAGTGCATACTTTTAGAGCTTTAGACATTAGAATTTCATCGGAAATGTGCCTTTGGTTTTAAATCTGAGCTATTCGAGTAGGAAATATCGTTTTCTTTGCACGCCTTATCTTGATTTATTCCTGTGATTTATTCCTTTATCACCACTATCTAATCTCTTTTCTAGTGTTGTTCCAGGCCCACAATATTGCTATCCCGGTAAATGTAATTCTACTGGTAAATAGTCAATGAGTTTATTCACGATTCCCTCTACAGATTATGATGAAGGAAGATTTTTTGTTTCCACACACATCACAAATCACTATTTCCATTTCTCTCTTATTTTTCGATATTGAAATAATAGGAGGTGCGGGGAGGTTAGATGTGTGTCGTTTACATTTCTCACCAAACTGTATCTTGGTTGCTTTCCTTTTTTATTATGAAGACATTTTTTCATCTTAAACCAAAATTCTGATAAGCGATTGTTTTTCATGAGTGGTAATGACGTGTCGTGCCAATTTAAAAAAAAATTTCTATCATCTCATGCCTATGACCATCATACCCACTCGGGTGGATCCGTACAAAATCCTCAATCTCCTGACCTAGTAATTAGAGTCGTCATAGTACTTGCGATACACTGTTCTAGCATACCCGTTTTTTTACCATGTCGGTCACCTTTGTTTTTCGTTTTCATATTATCCCAAATAGGTGCTATTATAGATTCGTACTTGACACCACAATTAGACTTTGGTTTTCGAGGAACCGCATTATTGTTTTCATAGATTTTTCAAAAATGACATGTAAGATGTCTTGACATTGGGAGGATACAAAATTTCATTCAGCTCCTAAAAAACAGCAAACTCCAAAAAACTCGTCATCCCGGGTACTGTTTTCCACCACAAATTATATCGTTTTCGAATATTTTAAGTTTTTATTCACCATGTTCTGCTCTCCAGTGTTCATGTCATGTTGCAGTCCAAAGATTGGGTCAGCATCTCTGGGATTTTCGGAAAATGTGAGCAGAAAAGATTTTGCTGTTTGCCGTATGACTTGCCCCAGTCACAAACTATGCAAATATCAGAGGGAAGAAAGTTAGGAATTTCTGGAGGTGTCGAAATGTGTCTATTTGAATTGCTGAAAGCACGGGGGTGACTTTAGTCCTTGCACTGATAGACCCATTTTCGGGGCCCAATTTGTCGACGCGCCATTAAGCCTCAATCCCCCCCCCCCCCCATTTTCGGTTCGCAAAGCCAGATCTGAAGTCGCATATTCGGTTAGATTGAGAAAAAATGGGAGGATGAGGATCTCGCACTATCGGTGTGAATGATCAACGAAGCTGGGAGTTGTCGGCAATTCAAACTTTCCCGTTTCATGCATTGTTCCCTTAGTTTCCCACCCGTCCTCATCATCCTCCTCCTCAGACTTATAAGTTTGTACGGGAGTAATAATTTGTATACGTTTTGCTCGTTTTTTTTTTAGTTGGAAAGCCAGCTTCGAACGAATCACTGAGGGGTTGGTTTCGCGAAAGGTGGTTTTAAAGTACTAACGATCGGTTTAAAAAAACTCTTGTAAAGATTCTTCTTCTACTCGCTTGTCCAAACATTGATCCGGAAATTTTTTCTTTAAATGTTTTGTGAGTTTTACAATTTCTCGATTTGTTTCCATATTGTTGTTTCTTTCGGCTTTTTTTTTTTATTTACGAACAAAACTAACGTTTATAACGTCCCTCGGTTAACGTTTTGCTGATCAATAAAAACCCATATAGATTGTCCCAGCACATTCCACAAAACCTGGGAAATTGTAAATTTCTAAAATTTTCCAGAATCTGGAATTTCCAACGTGATTTCCGACGTGATTTTCATACAAGTGTTTTAGGTTTATTTCGTCCATGGGAAATACGATTAATAATTTGGCATTATCTCTCATCACTTGCTCTGGAATTCTTGTGTAGGACTGACCGTAATAAAAAAACAGTGGTATTAGAATGACGCTCTTGAGAGAAGTAATGCTCGATGATATTTTATTTGTCCAAAAGAACATCGTCAAAAACGATGACATTACGAAATGTAGGATCCAACTCCTCGTGAATAATCAAATCGATTTGAGAGTCATGAAAACTCGCTTTGTCTCGCCCCACCACTCCACCAATTTCTGAAAATATACACTATAAAGCTTGATGTTTTAACCGTCACAGACTTTTGATGTAGACGTATAATCTGTCATAATCCAACCAGTTCAAGATGCAAATAAAATTAAAAAGTGAATTCGTTTTGCCACAATTTGCTGGGCCTATAATCAGGCATATAATGTTCAAGAGTGAAAATGAGTGATTTGTGAATCCTTTGCGGGAAAGGAAAAAAATCACAATTTAGATATTCTATTGTTTTTTTTTAATTATTCAGAAACCAAACGCATAAAGTCTCAATCAGAAAATTAATCGTTGGTCATGTTAATGACAGCAACTCCACATTTTACATTGCATCAAAGTTGCAAGGTGCTGGGTGTATAGTTGCTGATGTACATGGAATTAATTTTACCACTAACTTCCGACTAGGTCATCTTCCGCACAAAACAAATTAAAACACGGTTTTTCCATGATATTTTTGTTAAGTTTCCCTTTACTTTTGTAGATATCATTGTACACCCACGTACTGAGGTAGAGCAGTTTAGCTGCGGTGTACGTTTCTTTGTTCGCCTTTTCGCAGAATTGGTAGCAGGACAAAACCTGGTGCAAGTAATTGGGACAGGTTTCTACTCATCAACTTGGACTTTCAATTTTTTGCAAATGTACCGTCCAAGATTTTTCAATGTATTTCGAGTTTCGGGGTCCATCTACGAAATCCAACCCTTGTGCTCGGAATTTATGTTCGAAATGGGAAAACCTAATTCCTTTAAATCCTTGAATTATATTGCAGGAGACAATGCATACTTCACTCCATTATTTAACTCAGGTGACTTCTCCGTCTTAACTTCTAGTGAATTTGTTTCCAACAAATTTTAGAGATGCTTGTACTAGGCAGGTAGAGGCATTTTGAATTTCTTTTTTAACATAATTTTTTATTTCCCTTCCTTATTTTATTTACATATTAATAATATACAGAAAAAATACCAGTAAATAAATTTGGTCAATCACTGAAGCGAATTCATAGATAATGATTATTACAGGAAGGCAAACCAAGCAGTTCTACATAAAAATACGACGAAAAACGTTTCGAAAATTCAGAATTTTCCTCATCAGGTTAGCAATAAAATTAAAGCATGGCAAAAGCCACTAAGTCATCCTACATTAAAGCATAAAACAGTTATTAAAACGGATAAAAACCACCAATTTCTCCACTCAAAAGAGGCAGAAATGGCAACCGAAAAGCATAACCCACCTGCTCCATTGGGAAACATAGTCACAAGGCAAGGTGTATGCAAATCAGGATCACGTGTTTCATAGGAGTGATGCATTCATTATGGAGGTTGCACAATATGCCCGGCAAAGGAGTCGAGTTTAAGTGTTTTAATTACAGGAAAATATTCTTGATAATTATGATCTGGTACTAAGTGATTATGTACAGGTGGTGTGTGTGTATGGATGACAAGCGTTTCAAGATTAATTCGTGCTCTAGTGTGTCTTTCTTGAAACAAGATTTGGACCTTGTCCAAGGCGGAGGTGTGGCCTGTTGCGTATTTGTCAGGCAACTTGCCTGTTGAAAGACAGTGTTGCACTAATTAGATTGATTCGACTCTTAATTTGAAATTTGATTTATGGGATGCCAGGCGTTCCTTAAGTTTTTGGAGGGGTTGTCCTACATATATAGCAGTACAGATTGGCTCCGTACAGGGAATTCGATAAACAGTATTGCGTGTGGAAAACATGTCGTCTGATTTGTTATTGTTTTTATTTTCATGGTGCATGGTTAGCTGTTTAATATTTTGGTGGCTTTTGAAACAAGTCGGATGTTTTTGATGTTAAGTTTCTTCTTAAGGACTTCAGAGATGCCTTTGAAGTAATGCAGAGCAATGAACTTGTAGGGGGGAGGGAGAGGCGTTTTGGGGGGTCAATAACTTAAGTTGTATTGGTAGAAGTGCTAAACTGTCGTCGATGTATCGCTTGTAATATTTAATTTGTAATATTTAATCAACGACAGTTTAGCACTTCTATCAACACAACTAAAGTTATTAATCCTCGATTTTGTCAACAGCATCAGTAAATCACTCACTTACACTATGAAGTCCTCTAAAAATAATACCATCCCATTTTTAGATGTAAACGTCATTATGAACCATAATAGCCTAATCGAATTCACACACTTCAGAAAAAGTATGCGTCGAATTACACCCTGCATTACAACTCCTTTGTTGATGCCCACGACAAAGGTAACGTAGTAATAAATGAAATTAAACGTGTTGTCTCACACACCAGTAATGCCGACCTATTGCAGAATGAATTTCAATACATCTTGCAAAAATATGTTGTTTCCACTCGGGTATGTCAACAAGTTAATTTCAAAAGCATTGACCTCCCCAAACGACCCCTCCCTCCCCCTACGAGTTTCATTGCTCTGCCTTACTTCAAAGGCATCTCTGAAGTCCTTTAGAAGAAACTTAACATCAATAACATCCGACTTGTTTCAAACAGCCAACAAAATATTAAGCAGCTAACCATGCACCATAAAAATAAAAACAATAACAAATCAAACGACATGTTTTCCACATGCATTACTGTTTAACGAATTCCCTGTACTGCTCCAACCTGTACTGCTACATATGTAGGACAATCCCTTCAAAAACTTAAGAAACGCATGACATCCCATAAATCAAACTTCAAATTAAAAGTAGAATCAAACTCATTAGTGCAACACTGTCTTTCAAGAGGCAAGTCGCCTGAGAAATATGCAACAGGCCACCCCCCCCCCCCACTTGGGACAAGGTCCAAATCTTGTTTCAAGAATAACACAATAGAGCACAAATTAATCTTGAAACGCTTGTTATCCACACACACACACCACCTGTACATAATCACTTAGTGCCAGATAATAAATATCTAATAGAATATTTTCCTGTAATTAAAACACTTTAACTCGACTCCTTTGCCTGGCATATTGTGCAACCCCATAATGAATGCATCACTCCTATGAAACACGTGACCTTGATTTCCATAAACCTTGCCTTGCGACTTGGTTTCCCTACAAAGCAGGTGAGTCATGCTTTTCGGCTGCCATTTCTGCCTCTTTTGAGGAGAGAAATTGGTGGTTTTTATCCGTTTTAAATAACTGTTTTATGCTTTTAATGTACGATGACTTAGTGGCTTTTACCATGCTTTAATTTTATTGCTAACCTGATGACGAAAATTGAAAATTTTCGAAACATTGTTTGTCGTATATTTATGTAGAACTGCTTGGTTTGCCTTCCTGTAATCTGTTACCGAGATAACGATTATGACACGCAGAATAAGTGCCTTACTAAAGTGGGAGCACAGAATCCGAAGATGTCGTAATTTATTCCCAGTTTAATTAATCGTAAACTGATGTAACAAAATTTAAAACGGTCATAGGATCAAAGAAGGATGCAGATGGGCATTTTAACGTGGCGAAGAAATGTATTAAAGACGTTAGAACCCCCTTACAAAATAAGGATGCAACCACCAAGGAGTATGTCAATTCAAAAGTAGTGTTGAATGTGGCGACTAAAGAATACGTCGATTCTAAACTGGTGTTGAGTGCAGCCAATAAGGAATACGTCGATTCAAAAGTAGTGTTGAATGTGGCTACTAAAGCATTCATCGATTCAAAAGTCGTGGCGGATGCGTCTACTAAAGAATATATTGTTGATTCAAAAGCGTTGAATGATTACAACATGCAAAACAACTGTGTAATTGATCGTGACTTTGTTGTAGACCCCCAGGATGTGGTTACTTATTCACAGTTAAATGACTTAGCATCAGACATACAAAAGTTTTCAGTATGATGTTGAAATGAAGAAAGATATTAATGGTCATTTCGAAGCTAAAAATAAACAAATCTAAGACCTCACTTTCTCCACCCAACCCCATTACTGCTAGCAAAGATTATGTCAACAATGTTACTGCATATTTAATCAATGAGCAGAGTATTAATTTAAGCTTTGATGTGTATGATGCGAGTTACGAACGTCTGTAGAATCTAGAACCCGCCCCCCGCGCCCGCGTACATCCGTTATCCAGAGATGCTGCAAATTTTTCTTAGCTAACTGATTTACATGAAATTAAAAGCCAGCAGATAAACTCATTACCCGAGGCTGAAAAAGGAGACTTCAATGCAACTGATAAAGGAATTATAAACGTATGCAAACTCGCATCTCTCAACGATGCTGCTATGATGCAGTACATCCTCGAAAAATGTTTTAAAATAAACAGTTTTTACATCACCACATCATCCAAAAAAGATGACTTTTTTACCTGTAGTACTAGTGGTAAATCTTTTAATATTACTATTGTTCACATAACTATTATTTGAAGGGGTTGAGTTTTCTGAGTGCTCCTGTAGGAGTAAAGCTGCAATTTATTAAATTTATCGACATTCAAAAACCGGAGTATATAGAGAATAAGAAAGCGATGGAGAATTGAATAATACACTGCATACTGGTTTCCAATTTTATCAAAGCAAATGGGAACCTAAGGATGAAACTGCAATTCATGTAGAAATGAAACCTAAAAAGATTTTTGCATCTTTGAATTGGATAATGTATTGTCGCTGATATGAACAGCACACCAGAAATTAGGCATCTTTATCAAGTGGATCTAATACTAACCCCCAGCAAATTTATATAACTACCACCTCATCATATCGAAAACAATCTCGTAATCATGTCCCTCGGCCAAGGAATTCAGAAAAAAAGCAGAAATGACTGCACCATATTAGATTAAAATTCTGCACTTCATCGTGATTATATTTAACGGGCCCCAATTATTCGAAGATTGACGTGGGAGGGCCCAGATTCCTGAAACTATTGGAATAACAGGGCGTGCCCATTACTGACGATTAAGCCACCCAATGACTGCTGTCTCCGGTGTGAAAATCTTCGAGATTAACAATGCTACATTCCCCAGCAGTATTTTAAAATTTAATATTAATTCCGTGCGTGGTAAGGCTCTTTGCGTAGCTGTAGTTTAGTTCATCCCACAATGCAATGCTCCATGAAATATCGAAACGACAGGTTAATACAAAACAAAAACGAACTCGTTTGATGCTGAAGGTAAGGTTTAACTGATCCGAAGTCAAGACAGCAAAGGAACACACTTTTCTGTGTGGTCCCACGTACTCCAGTGTTGCTGTAATGTTTAGTCCACGTGAAACTTTACTGCTGTATTCAAATGCTTTAACCATTTGTACTTTTGCACACGATATATCAGCTAATGATTGGCGCATTCTACTTGGCGAAACGACATGCTGGAAAATGTTTCAAAACTAATGCTCTTATAGTGTGCTTAGCATAGCTCTACGGTCAATTCTGGGTTTGTGTGAGTACTTGAAGACCTAGGTATGTCCTGGAAAGTAATAATGAACTGCCATGCCTGGAAAAGGGCTTGAAAATCTTGGAAAATCATATAAGTATCATGAGTAGGGTGATGAATGGGAAGGTAGACGGTGACTGAAGAATACTGAAAAAATTAAGCCAAGAAACCAACAACGTTGCAAAGAATTTTTATTCACGTCCAATTCACGTAAAATAAACCAACTGTAATAACAAAGCCAAAAAACTGGTAAAGAGGCCACCAAGTTGAGAGTGGTTCGGCCCTTCAAAGGTGTGATATCAACAACACACCAAAACCAACTAAATAAAACAAATTACAACAAAATTAAAACCAAACCAAGAACTTATAAAGAGGGGACTAAGTTGAGAATGGTTTGGCCTATAGGCAAAAGGTAGTAGCAAAGTGTTGAAAACCAATTTCTTGTTTTTCACGTGGCACTTTATTACAAATCTGCACGGAGTTGAGTAAATACACAATTAAAAAAAAGGAGTGATATCATATCAAAAACCAAAACTGGTAAAAGGGGCCGCCAAGTTCCGAATGGTTCGGCCCTTCAAAGGAGTGATATCAACACACCAAAACATTCGCTAACTTAATCGCAACGAATAATACTGTGGACGTTAAATGAAAACTTGAACATTGCTACCGAAAGTAGCAATGTTCTAGTTTTCATTTAACCTTCGAACTATTAAGTGGTGCGATTAACTTGGCGAATGTTTTGGTGTGTTGATATCACTCCTTTGAATGGTATCAGCCCTAAATATTCCTTAAATATTGTTAGTAGAATAATAATACTTTCACCGCACAAGACTTAGGGAACATTCACAAATTACGTTACACCCTTTTAGCAATTAATTGGCGGAGCGAGCGAGCGAAGCATAGCCTATAACGGACACCAAATTGCAAAATGTTGGTTAGTCCGTTGGTCCGTTGGTGTGTTGGTTGCACATTTTTAGTCTGGGTGGAGCCCAAACGAAAGGTCGGATTGGAAGGAAATTTGGTACAACGCTTGATACCCCAAACAGTATTGCTGAGCCAAAATTTGACGTAAATCGAACAATTATTACGGGAGAAATAACAAATTTTCGAATTTATTTCTAACACTCACCATTGTAAATTTGGAATCGTGAATAGTTAAGGAATTCCGACGAAGCATGCATTGTGCTGTTGGTAATCAAGTGAACTTTAAAAAAAAGCCAAAATAAATCATCGTAGCTTCCCTAACGATCTTTTTTGACAAAACTCAACGAAATAATAACATTTGATCATAACACTTTAACCACTAGAGGAAGACAAGCAAATGGGAAAAAAACCAGAAGGATTCGTTAACGACTCACATTCGTTTCACGTAAACCAATGCTGCGTAAAAGAATGCTTCCAGGAATTCAGCCAACATGGCAACCAAAGTGGCGTTGACGCTATCATCGGGAATCTCAAATTTGAAACAATCAAATCGCCGCTGCAGGAGGAAACCGTTCATATACGACAGACACAGCAGACCACGTATTTATATCACAACACAGAACAATAATTTGGCTTCGTATTGTAATTTCAAGATTTCTAGATTGCTATGGAAACTACACTCTCCATCCCATGTTGCCAGAATAAATAGGCCTAACATCGAACCCAATAGGCCTAATTTCTCTACTGTTGTCGCTTACGAAACTAAAACGGGACTAACAATTAGGCTTAAAATTAGGACTACCCACGAAGGAGAATGCCAGCGTGCGGACACAATGCTCTACGTCTTCAACTCCTGAGGTTGCCTGCATTATTGAAAATAATAGAGCACTGGGCAGAAGACCATG
>JAHWFP010044221.1:3144-13396 GCA_023313725.1 Lithobius niger | reverse complement strand
AGAATTTGTTGATCAATAACCTCGGTGAGTGTGGTGGGGGACAGGAAAGGGCATTAGGGGTGTATCACGAGGTAATACTTCTCTAGCTCGATTTATCTAGCATGTCAAATTTCATGGCTTTTAGCTCGATGTTCATGATTTGCCCAAATTCTGGCCCGTCACAGCTGTACTACAACTGGAGATGGAACCAATGAACCGATGCTCAAGTTTTAAAGCTTAAAACATGTAGGTATGAAGAAGGCCTATGGCCATTTGAACGCTATTTTAATGTGACTACAATTGTTGTTGTTCTTTTTATTCGGGCAACTTTGCTCTCACCTAGAGATCGAACCAAAGAACCGATTTTCAATTTTTATAGCTTAAAATTCAGTATTAAAAACGCTCTCTTATAACAGTTATTTTAAGGTGATTACAGTATTCTTTTCTGTGTTATTCTTGCTGAAACAAGGAGGGAAAATGGATATTAGTATTAAAAAACGCTTAAGCGTATAAAATACGGATGTAAGCCTTAAAAAACTTATAGCCCTAAGAAACAGATATTAGAAAAAGACATGTAATCCATCAGCATCGCACTAATACGTGTAAAAGAAGCTCCAGCTTGTTTTTTTTTTTAGGGATGCTGGAGATTCTTTTACACGTATTAGTACGACGCTGATGGCTTACATGTCTTTTTCTAATATCTGTTCCTTTAGGGCTTTAAGTTTTTTAAGGCTTACATCCATATTTTATACGCTTAAGCGTTTTTTAGTATTAATATTGCTTACTTAATAACCCTGCTGTAGATGCACCATAAAGGCTCAATCCCCCCTTGTTTTACAATCTACCCAACCAATCCAAAGAAAACCTTCCCTTGTTATCTAACCTATCCAAACATAGACTTCCCTTGTTATCCAACCTACCTTCACTTGTTACGCAACATGTCCAAACCTACACTTCACACAAACGTATATCCTTCCCTTGTTATACAACCGATCCAAACTACACTTCCCTTGGTACCCAACCTATCCAAACCTGCACTTCCCTTGTTATCCAACCTATCTAACCCATCCAAACACATCTTCCTTTATTTTGCTGACATTCATTGCAAGAAGCCAGGTTGTCACTGGACCGTATTAGAGACCGCAGTTGTTGTTGCTTCATTACTTAGCACAATTAAAATAAAATTACCTTAATATCGGAAACATGTCGACGAGTAACGTTTGGTTAAAGAGTTTCAACCATTCGTCGTTCCATCGAACAAAATCAATCAATTTTTGATCGTCATAATTGAGTCTTCGTCCAAGAAGCACCCCCGACATAACGTTGAACAGCATACTGCCCAGTAATCCAGAATTAACGAAATCAATTGGTTTCTCTTCAGAGTCTCGTAAGATATGGAGAACCATCTGAAAAAGTTAATAAAAGCATTTATTTTTAAATCATGTTGTTTTCTTGCAAAATTTCCTTATTCTTGTTTTTATTTATTTCTATTAGCTAAAGAGAGAATAACGACTAACGAGACAGAACAATCCACTGAAAAAAGTCTCTTCGAGGCATGATTTAGGTTTAGTTCGGTACACAGCCATGTGTATGGGTCTGTTTGTTTAAAACTACACAAACTCAGCACTTTTGCTCCAATATGCTGTCCATTTTTTCCATACAAGAGCCAACATCAATAATGTTTACGTAAAAAATTGAAAACTTTGGCTTTAACACCACTTTCAACTACTGCAAATTACATCACGATGGGGTGGGACAATTTTTGTAGGAAAAAGATGTTATCCTGTCAACATCACCTCCGGTTTTTTTTTTTTTTCGTAGTTTACCTACTGGTATTTGTAAGGTTATACTCACAGAGTGAAAATTCCGTTTATAGCTGACTGAAATGGCGATGAAGCACTATCTACTCGTTTGGTTTCCCTCTTCGTCAACCACGAATGTTGGAGCATAGGTTTCAAATTATGACACACGCAAGTGCGTTGCCCGCCAAGATTCAACAACAATTAACATCCGTCTGATCCATTTAGAGCCAATAGCCTACGAGCATAGCGACCACTGGACACGTGCAGGGCCGTAACAAAGTAGTTTGGCGCCCGGGGGCAAAGCACAGAAATGGCGCCCCTTCCCAAACACCGCGAAAGTACAAAGGCGCCCCTTCCCGTACACTGCAAAAATAGAAATGCTAACTATTGTGTATCATCATTGTAGCACAGAAATGGCACCCCTTCCCATACACCGCGAAAGTACAGAATGGTGCCCCTTCCCATACACTGCGAAAGTAGAAATGCTAACTATTGTATATCATTGTAGCACAGAAATGGCACCCCTTCCCATACACCGCGAAAGTACAGAAATGGTGCCCCTTCCCATACACTGCGAAAGTAGAAATGCTAACTATTGTATATCATTGTAGCACAGAAATGGCACCCCTTCCCATACACCGCGAAAGTACAGAATGGCGCCCCTTCCCATACACCGCGAAAGTACAGAAATGGCGCCCCTTCCCATAAACCGCGAAAGTAGAAATGCTAACTATTACATATCAAGATCATCATCGTAGAAGGATGTCCATCAGCAACAAATTACTTCGAGGCCATTGTTTGTCACTATAAGAAGATAATTATTCGAATATTCGTTCAAAATTCAAAAACTATCGTTTTTTATTTACTGTGTAGGTCCATCTCGCTACCTTTTTTTATTGTTTGGCGCCCCCCAAACTCAAACCTGGGGGGGGGGGGCAGTTGCTCTCCCTGCACCCCCGCACTTTACGGCCCTGGACACGTGTGTCTTCTACAGCTAAGGCAGTTTGGCTGTTTGTCGCAGAAAAGTTTCATTATTCTCCAGTCAGTGTCTGCAGAAAAGGTACTAGTCTTTATAAGAAGTGGCATAAAAGAGACCACGGAGGGAATGATGGAGGGTCCATGATACGATGGCCACTTGTTCGATTTCTCATTACGGGTCACGTCGACGCCACGCGGCCAACTGAAAAACAAACAGTGGTGGCTATGTTAAGGCATAACCCGTGTTAAAAATATTCTGTACCTAACAAATAGATGAGAATAGCGTGAAGAATCGTCAATCTCCCTTGAAGCCAAGTAGAAGATTATTTCATCAAGCCAAGGCCGACCGGGGTAGAAATCATGCATTATGCCTCATGGATCAATGCCCATTTACGCGCGTCCCTGAAAATCGACACCTTTTAGCATTGTTCTGGCAAAATAAGATTTTGGCGTTGTTGAATTAACCAGCTAAGAAACAAAAACTACAACCTCTCTCCCAGACGACCTTGTCACAAGGTATGGAGTAAAAAGCGTTAGTGATAGCATGGAAACTCCCACGATCTAAGGACGTGCGTGCATTTTATACGCTCCAGCATATATGAATGAAAGAAATTGTAATATTTGGACAGTGACTGTAAACTCACATTTCTTCCACTTAAAACACGGGGTTAGTTTTTAATTTTGTGAACTGCCCTTTAAAAGTACAATTTAATTAATCTGTCTTAGACTACTTACTTGCGCTTCTTCTTGTATATTTTTTTCTGTTTTGATTCTTCCAATTCCAAATTCACGCGTACAAGTCATGATAAATTTACGCTGTTCTTTCCACGATTCGCCCTCCACCATAAACACGCCTGTGAATGATTAATGAATGACTGAATGAATGCACAGATAAATAAACAAATCAATAAATAATCAGAGAAAAGATTAAAGAAACAAAATTTACTCTATTAGTAATAAACGAAGAAACATTAATAAAGCCAATACTGCGAACAGGTAAGTAGTACAAATCACCAGGGATGTTGACGAAAAAATTCATGAGCTTCGGGAACTGAACCCGGATATTTGGATTAGGCATCTACTGCACTAAACCACTGTACTAACTGGTGAATATAAACATTACTGCTAACTTTGCCATTTAAAACAAACCGATGCCAGGAAGTGGTCCCAACTTCAGAGCAGCGTCATGTGACGTCATATTGGCTACAATAGAGATAGCTGCAAGGGGCACTGGATTAAAATGGAGGGTTAAACAACGGCACTTCTAGTCAAGGCAGTGCTTTGAGAGCGGATTTCTTAGGCTTAAAAAATCGTTGTTTTCTCCAATCCATTACGCTGCTAGGTTGTAATCGGAAAATAAAGATTCTACTTGCTTAAAAATGTCGGCATCTAACAACAAATCGACAAAAATCGCGCGTCATATGCTTAATAAATCCACTCTTAACAGCATTGTCTTCAGTAAGACGCCCTTCTTTTCCCCCTCCAGTGACCCTTGCAGCTATCCCAGTAACTGGCTCCAGCATAGAGTTATATACAATAATACTACGTTGTGTCACTGCTCTATATGCTGTAGCAAGGTTAAGATCTTAGTACGTTATGTGAGAAGGAATAATGACGGAAAAAATCACTTGTCCTCGTCAGTCTGGGAATCGAACCTGGCCTTCAATACTCACTAAACTATTCCATTCACCAAGTTAATTCCAACAACCAAACTTCAAAAGTTCCTGAAAATTGCATGGTAATTAATTTTTACTTTTTTTCATTTAACCTTCCAACTCAGCTGGAGCGACTTTGCGAAGGAACTTGGCATTTGATGTCAAGACTCCAAACGGCGAAAAAGCTTGACGGGAGTCCTTATCATGGGGTTTGACATCACAACTTTCTCGTGACGAAAAAGAGTGGCGAGAGTACTTATCATAGCATGTGATATCACGACTTCATGTGGCGAAATACAGTGGCGGGAATCCGTATCTTGGCATTTGATATCACAACTTTACGTGGCGAAAAAGAGTGGCGGGAATCCTGAACAAGCTTTGCTTCCGGGAGATTTGATATTAATAGAAAACTTAAAGATCTTACAACGTTGTTGTTGTTGTTGTTTTTACTTAAGGGAACCAAACCCAAACCAGGTTTTACGACGAAATTTCAAAATTTCAACAAAAATTTCAACAATAAAACTGAAAAGGCAGCATCGTGTAGTATTACTTTTCTTTTTCAGGATGACTGATGTATTGAATAATTGATTTTATTAAAGGGGCAGTCGCCCATCGTGGGTGTTCTGCCTCGCAACTAACTTAAACCTAAAACTGAAAAACTACAGTAACCTGACAAGTATTGTAACTGGAACTACTTTACTAAACAACCACAAAGTTCTCTGAACACCACTAAAAAAAAAATCTAAAAAAATCTCACACCGACACTAAAGATGGAAGGAAATAAACAAATCAAGAAACACAAAATCATTAGAAAGATGTGCTTTGTTAATGTATTTATTGTCTATTACGTGTTCTGTGCAAGTCCCTCTACCCCTCTATATGAACTAAAATCTTTTAGTTTGGGAATATTAATTTCTCCTTACTTGGCTGCAATACGAATTTAATTGAATTGAATCCAGGCATTAGTCCTGTGAAATTTTCCGCTTCTTTGGAGAAAATTTCCTTGTACAGTTCGTAGCTGTTTACTACTGCCAGCATTCTAAGAATAAACAGTAAAATAAAGTTGATTACAAATTTGCTAAAATTAACAGTACTGACTGGTTTTTCATACAAGGCCAAGGAAAAAAGTTTTTCTTCTCGGCCATATTCGTGTGACGTCACAACGGTTCCCAGGATTTTGACTTTATTATTAATTTTTTCGAGTGTGACTTTGCTTTTAATGGACAGCAAACATTCTCACCTTACTTAAGTCGATTATTTTTCGGGGGTGTGGAAAACTAAACGTTAAGCCTCTTGATTGGTAAATAGGGTGCCGGCAATGACACGAAAACACAACTATTTAATTTTCAGCAAAAATACTTTTATTTCGTCTTTGGTCACCTTATACATTCAAAGACCCATGGTTTGTAATACTTAATGACATATTGAGTGGATAGTTAGCTATACGGTAGTGAACAGCCATCTTTGACTGACGTCCTTACATACACTTCACTTTTAGGGATTTTCCTTTTCCGTCCCGAGTTAACCTAAGCAGTTGAAAAGGACGTTAATTCGACAATTTCCTTTTTTTCCCTTTTAGTGTAAATAAAGTTGCTCACTACAACGAACACGTCATTAACCGTAGCACCACTCAATGCGTCCATCAAGACCTCGTCGAAATAAATTAGGCTGGCCTTTGAAGTCTACTCATTAACCCTAATAAAAGAACAGTTGTGAATTATGGAAAACTTCGTAGCAGTGAAACAAGCAGCTTCAGCGACTGCCTAGTCGCACCGGTCTTCTGTCCAGTTCCTCCACTTCCAGTGTTGAGGCATACACACCTCTATCATGCACTACAACAGCTATCTCTTATAGTAATCTAAAAGCAGTAACCATCACAATTGCCGGTTAAGCGCCGGTATACACACGTGCGTTTTTTGGACGCTGCGGCGCCGCTATGGTGACGCATCCAATCAATGCACACGTGCGTATTATTAACGCGTGTTGACGCTGCGGTGCCGCTTCGGTGACGTATGTGCGCGTTCGGTTCCCTATAACCTCGTGTACAAAAAAATTATAGTTTGAAACCAATGAGATGATGTTGCTTTTTCCGCCTACCTCGTGAACAAAAAATATATTTTAAAACCAATGCGATGAATTTCGGTACATTGATATACTAATTTAAGACGTACCCAGGGGAAAATGTTATACATCCTTTGCAGATTAACTAAAAAAAATCGGATAACTTCTTTAATTACTTCCCAATGAGTCTTCAACCATTTCTGCAGCAACATTTCATATTCAGGACAGTTCTTTACTCCCCAATAAACAATTCCATGTCTATTTCTTCAAAATTGGACGCCATTTTCGGCAACGCTTTTGGCGGTAAACGGCGGACGTGTGCACTGCTCAAGTCATCCAAGGTACTCAGAGACGCAATTGTGTTTTTTTTAACGCTGCGGTACCGCTGTGTTGACGAGGGGAATTGCGGTGCAAAACGACCGCACGAGCGGCGGGCGGTAACGCAACGTCGACGCAGGTACGCGTGCAGTATCCAACAGATGGCACGTAAACCAAATCGAAAATGCGGTACCGCAGCGGCGACCGCACGTGTGCACCGGCGCTTAAAATGTGTTAGCTTTTAGGCCTATTTTTAACTAGCAGTTTTAATTTCGTAAGTAGCAGCTAACGGAGATTTGGATTGTATAGTAAACCTATTCATTTTTGCAACACGGTGCGCCCTCAGCCACACAATTACAGTGTTACAACGTAACGAGCAACGTATAGCCTATATAGATCAGTGGTAGTAGGGAAGTGACGAAAGAAACGCTGTTGATGAAGCCAACAGCGACTCGTAGCAACTTGACGTTGCCGTGGTAACATGATTTTAGGCCTAATTTTCGTTTTTTAGGCCTAATTTTTTTAATGTAGTTTTTAATTTCATAAGTATCAGATAGGCCTAATGGAGAATATGGTTCGGCGGTAAGCCTATACATTCACGCAACAATGCGATGAGACTAATTTAAACGAAGCTAAAACCCATTTGTTTTTATTGCGTGTTATCGTAGGATTTCAATTCGATGGTAAAATGTTATTATTTAATTTAGTTGCGTCGAAGAAGTCTATTAGCTATAAGGAAGTAACGATGTTTTAATTTGCCATGTTATTTAACTAATTTCTCACACTGAATCTAACGTTGTAAACCGTGGTCGTTTCTATCTGGTACCGTTTGTGAATTTGAAAACAGCGTATGGACGGACGGACAAAGTTGTTGCAGTAGTTTTCTCAGCCGGTACGGCTGTACAGAAGACTAAAAGTGGGCAACTTAGTGTTTAAAATTAAATAAACATAATGACGTAAGTCACGGTGGCTTCTCACTATACAGTACATCTAATTGCTAGCTCATCACATTTTTGTTACTTGTCATGTTTTCGCGTCTGTAGCTGTGACGTGAGTGTGTTTGTTTGTTTTAAGCTGATCAATTTAAGCTGGCCGAATGCATAGAAGTATTACGGACGAAAGGTAAATCTATTGTGTTTACATGCCTATTGTGTCATCATGGGTTCCATACTGGCCAGTTCGGAGGCTCAAGGTTTAAAGGACAAAAATATACTATGAGTTAGATTTACGATGAACCCGAGAGAAGCAAGCAGAGCAAGTTCACTGGTATTCGGCTGCAGAAAGTATTGCAAAAGTGCACAAGATACATATTAAAAAAAAAAAAAAAAAAAAACAATGCGCTCTCAAAATGCGTCCTGGTGCTGCCTAACGGGGTTGGTAACCATCAAGACGTTGTAGCTCCTTTTTAAATAATTTTTATTTCACTATAAAAGAAGCTTCAGTTTCGTAGAATTTAAGATAGACTTAACTTCAGGACCATGATAAAAAAAAACACGTGCAAGCGTAAAGTCGTGCAACAAATACAATAATTTGTTGTTCACACGAAATTGCTTTTAGTCTTGCTGGAAAGAAAACGTTAACACCTTTCAATTAAACCTAATTAATTCAACTTGACTCGTGGCTCGTGGCTCTTTCTGCCCTATTGCTAAACCAAATTTAAATTTAAAACTACAAACTGCATCAAGCTAAGAACTACTAAAAATCACAACCAGAAGTGCGCACATGTACGCAAACACACACATACGCATACACTATAAAGGCAATGATTTCTGCACAAAAGTAATGGCTCCATTGTCAATGATAATTAGGCGTAGACAAGGCAATGGGCTACGATCAAACAACTACTGGTAACTGTTAGGGATGGGCGATATTTCGATATTATCGCGATATACAACACACGCGATAGTGTTATCGCAATGATTTTCGTATTTCGCGATCATCGCAGCTTTGAGCTCATTTCGGCTATTTCCCATCGTTGTCGACAATTTCGGTAAATATTGACCGATTTTGACGTTCAAATACACCATTTTAATCGCTTTTTCGCCAGCATTTCCGTGGTGCAAGCCAAAAGTCTCTAATTGCAACCGTTCTGAAGTTATTTCTAATAAATCATCTAATCTACATTTTTTAACAAATATGGCCTCCAAATGGATAAGAATAATTGGTACTCACTGCTGATTTTAACAGTACTAATGTTACAACAAAAAGTGCTTTTCTGTTGATTAATTAATGTCAACATGTTCACAGCTTAACTAGTCACTTAACTGTGCAGAAAATGTTCGGATTATGTACGCTGTTTCTTTTCAGGTGATGTCTTTTTTGTGCGCACTGCGCATGGCTTATCTGGCGAGTGCAGCTTGTATGGTATTTCAAATACTTAAAACATTTGAAAGTACTTAATTATTTTGAATAAATAAGACTAATTTTTGTTTCATAATTTTGTATTAACTTGATACTAACTAGGCCTATTATGTGTGTGCATTTAGGCCTAGTCGTAGGCTTACTGTAGCAATAGAGCTGTTATGACCAATTGTTCAAATTAAGACAGCTTGGCCTACACGCTGAGAAATATCGCAATAATCGCAAATATCGCATATCAAGGTGCCGCAGTAATAGCGTAGTCGAAATTTCATTATCGCCCATCCCTAGTAATTGTAAGTAAGCAATGCAATGGACGCAAATAACCAATGTTAATGGTAAGACGACATCCAAATATTCATTCTTCAAAGCGAGTAAAAAACGCAATGGGTACCTCCCTCAAATAGTGGGGGGGGGCGGGCCCCCCCGCCCGCGAGTCCTCATGAGTGTCGTCAAGAAAGGCAGCGAAAATTTGTTTCATGCAGCGTTGCTGGAGCTCACCAATTTTAAAAAAATGCATCCTGTGATTTGAGTCCGAATGCGCTCTTTGAGTGAGTGAAGCAAACGAAAATCAGCGTTGTTAGTCAGTGTGCGCAAAAATTGTATTGAATAAACTTAATTCGGTGAATCATGGACATATATATATGCATCAGCAACGGCTTCCTCAAATAAACAGTAAGCCACAATTTGGAAATCCCGGTTTTTTAAATCGAAGGTGAGGGATTGATTCGCTCTTTGGCCAGGTTTATTTCTACTTTTTTCCTTTGGTTGTGTTCTATTTTGTTCTGGTACAGGGACGACGCTAAGGGGGGGCGAGAGGGCGCGCTCGCCCCCCTAAAATCTTGGCTGCCCCCCTGGCGCCCCCCTCCCATTATCAGATCAAAGTCAAACGTATAAACGAAGAAAATTTTTGTTACTTATGAAGAAAACTACGTTAGTTTCTTTCAGTGACAGGAAGACACATCAATGGAGCCTAGTTGTTACTGTGAAAGTTGTAAAATCATCTTTTTTTCATCTGGATCTAAAAACATCCCCAAAAATGGCGTAGAAAACAGCTAAGAACGTTCAGTATAAGAAAGAATTGCAAGTGTTGTTTTTACT
>JAHWFP010044220.1:0-18424 GCA_023313725.1 Lithobius niger | reverse complement strand
TGTAACCGGCTTACATCGACGGCAACACGCAACCAACGGAGTCAGCGATCGTTGGTGCACCTTGCCGTTAACAGAGCTGTTGTGCGCATGCTGCCAACCACCGCATACACGCGGAAGTTGGCGCAGCGCCCAACGGTCGGGTGCGAGG
The DNA here is from genome assembly GCA_023313725.1 of Lithobius niger. Taxonomy (NCBI): domain Eukaryota; kingdom Metazoa; phylum Arthropoda; class Chilopoda; order Lithobiomorpha; family Lithobiidae; genus Lithobius; species Lithobius niger. The sequence continues at coordinate 18,276 of JAHWFP010044220.1, read as the reverse complement.
GTGTCCTATTGTTCGACCCAGTTAGAACCGCCTCGCACTGGTTTTGCCGTAATCCACTGGTTTCGAGGCTAGAGCTCCAGCTGCTATATAATAAACGAGGGCTCGGCCGCTCACCAGTTGGTGTGGGAGCTCTGACTGAAAGGTTGGATCTCCAGGAGCCTACGTAGGTGTAAGCAGAAGGCCAAATTCTGCTATCAGCCTAATATGTAATGCTATTGTGTACAGTCCCCTAGCTGTGCAGTAAGAAGTGAATTAGGATTGAGCATTGTGCCTTGAGAATAATCGTCCACTTCCATAGCAACCCTTACAACCTTTCATGTAATCCGGGTTACATCCATTTATCGTAATTAGAACTGCCATCGCGTCACTTTAAAGATGTAATATGCGGTGAATTGAAGAAGAAATCATGGGGCTACATCGTAGATAAACATTTTTAGTTTATCCCCTAATTACGTTCATCCGTTCTAAGAACCCTCATTCGAAAATATACATCTCCATCTGTCATCTAAGCCTGATTACATCCATTTATCTTAATCGGAACGGCTACTGCAGCAGTTTAAAGATATAACTTGTGGTAAATAGACGCAAAAAGCTAACCACTACAGAGGAGATAAATTCTCACAACTAAGCTCCTAATTACAATAAGACGTTTTAATTGGCCTTGTTCCAAAATAAACTTCTCCATCGTTCATCTAAGCTTACTTACAGCTATTTATCTTAATTAGAACGGCTACTGCAGCAGTTTAAAGTAGTAACTTACGATGAATTGGAAGAAAAATGCAATGCTACAGCATAGAAACAGCCACAACTTAGTTCCTAATTACGAACACACTATACTACGAATTTTACCTGCTGTTTGCTAGTTACTAGTCATTGCAAATGAACTCACCTTTTTGGGGAATAGTTCAAATCTGCCTCTACTCTATCAGTATAATTTAAAATTATGAAAAACACCAGAATTTTACCCCATTTTGGCCGCCATTTTGGATATCTCATTGTGTAAAGTCCTTGCAATTATTTAGAGTACTTTTTTTGAATTTGGTACACCTTAAAACCTAGAAGTCGGCACTTAACTTACAAACATCAGTAAGATTTTCGAAAATTTGTATTGTACAGCGGCCATTTAAAAAACAAATTGGCCGCCATGTTGGTTTTTGGACAGGTTTCAGGAGACACCCCTTCCTAAAAGTTTATCATGGGTGTGGACATGAAGTACACCAAAGATGGTGTTATCCTCACAAAGTGCAGGTTTTTTTTTGCTTACACCTAGGACTATCTGAACGATCCTTAGATTCGTTTCTAGGCGATCATGTGAATGCAGCAAAGAGCTCATGTGGTCATCGGCTCCAGTTAATGTTTGGTGAAAGTGGTGATGTGTGATTGATACTTTTTTTTAGACAATGTCATAAAAAAACGTTTCATGCGCTAAGAAAAAAAAAACCATGCGTGCGCTCCTGAGAACTACTTAATTAATTTTTTAGTGGCCTACTATAAAAACACGGCCTTATTTGCTGTATAGATGATCAAACTTTTTATCTATGGGAAACAGTCATCTTGTTTCCGCAGCAGATATCTAGCACTTTTTTTTTGTTGCTGCATGGCTGCATTTAGCACTGCACGAAATGAGGAAAAAAGACACGTCCGCTAGATGCAGCACTGCAAATTGCAGCTAAATTATAGGGAAAAGAAACAGCCATTTAGCGAACTGCTTTAGCACTTTGAGGAAAAGAAACGCACGGATGCTCTCCCCACATAACATGGTGCTCGCGTGTAAAATGAGAGCAGCAAATTAAGAAAAAACTAGTAAAATAAATTATCACTCCAATAACACACACAATCGCTCTCTTTTTAATGATCAAATTTATCTAGACTTACCCTAGTATGTCACCGCCAAGTAACAATCGTTCATCCCATTGTAGACATCCGATTGTTAAAAAAATTGATTGTTAACGATAAAAAGGCGGCATTGGGCTGGATTGATACTTGGGTGGGTGACCGCCTGAGAATCTGGCTGTTGCAGACATAGGGCCTTAGGGCTTCGGGCAGATGACCAGGAGTGGTTAACGCTCGTTAAACCCTTTGAAACCCTTTTTTTGGCGGCCTCACTAGCAGACATGTGTCTGTTAACTGTAAGCAACTAAAAGAGTATTTTGGCATGTTGAGGATAAATCCCAATGCGACAGAAATCTTTCAAATTGTGCTAAATGTAAGGGGAAGGTGCAGGAATAAAGAAAAACTGAAAGTTAAAGGCTGAGTGTCCACCATTCATAGAGAGAAAGATGCGTTAATAACATTGTTTTTATGTTACTGACTAGTTAACTAGCTAGTAACGCTGGCCCCATGTTAAATCCCATAGACTCATTGCTCATGGCTAGCGCAAACTTCAAAAGGCCTACGTAGCTGATCTTTTGCACACGTATACATGGTGATCTGAGGATAGTCCTTTTGTTGGTTTGGGGGTTGTAGGGGTCAGGACAAATGCTTGGGAGGGTTTTGAAATTCGCCACCAGCGAATTTAATTTCGTTTCTTTTCCAAATTGCGATCAAAGATTTGAACAACAATGGCTTGAACAATCAACACTGGTCCTTAGGTTTATTGTAAAAGCCTGGACGAACTAAAAGGTGAACTGTAACGAAGGACAAAATAAAGAAACATTAACGTTGCCGTGGATTGCGTAAGAATAAAGGGATGCACGTTAGATGATGGTTACGCAACAATACGAGCATCCACGAGCTAATGGGTTTTTTGTTAATAACCCAAAAATAAAATGCTTCGCGTTCTGCTGCTTTAGTAACAGCAACCTTCGGGGGTTTCTGCATGATTAAATGTCAACGAAATCTTGAAATATTAAGGGGAAGGCGCAGGGATAAACAAAACAGTTGAAGGGGATGTGCTGATTGAGTAAGCGAAGCGAACGAGATCAGCGATTTTTAGCCTGTGTATGCAAAAAATGGGATTGAAGCAACTTAAGCATGTGAAGAATGGTCATACCATAAACTAAGCCGTGTCAATTTGGCTAATCTAACGTTTGGCTAATTGACAATAATAAATTTAAAAATTATAAATGTGAAAATTTATAGAAATAAAATTCCTCTAGAAAAAAGGAGCAGATGAAGATAAGACGGTGTAAGCTTATGTACGTTCACAGTCCTATGAAAGTTGTGATATCCACCCAAACCAAAACTGGCAGAAAAATCCGCAAAGTTTCCAAAAACGATCGGCTTTTGAAGGGAGTGATATCTTTCAACCAGGGAAAGGCCGCCCAGGTCAATCCTATTAGCCAAGTTAATCGTACCCAATAATACTTTGGATATTAAATAAAATTAAGGAAAATTGGAAATAAGCCAACAGCGAAAATCATACACAAGAAATTTCCAATTTCCAATTTCCAATTTTCCTTAATATTATTTCCAGCGATTTATGTATATTTATTAAATAACAGTTCGAAGATTGCTACTGCACGAGTAGCAATCTCTTCAAGTTTTCATTTAATTTTCGAATTATTAGTCGGTGCGATTAACTTGGCTGATAGGATTGACCTTGGCGGCCTTTCCCTGGTTGAAAGATATCACTACCTTCAAAGGCCGATCGTTTTTGGAAAGTTGGCGGGTTTTCTACCAGTTTCAGTTTTGGGTGGATCGTGATTACGACAGAATACATGTCAAGGTTATAAAGGCAGCCAAAAAAGGACACATCCAGGAATTGTTAACTACTTCTGCCGATGATTGCAAGGGGACAGGGAAAGTGATGAATTCTCTGCTCGGATCTAAAAAAATAAAAATTATGTCCTCTTGCAATCCTGCTCAACAATAATAAGTCAGTAATCCGCGAAAATTGCTTTGGGTTTTAAGGACTTCTTTGGTTCTATTGGTCGTGCCCTTGGCAAATCTATACCTACGCCAGACTTAACAACTGCAGCTACCTCGGATATCGATAATGCCGTCTCTTTTTTCTTTGCTTCATCGACTCCGATTAAAATTTCTGCGGTAATCAAGAGTCTATTCCCCACTTGAGCTGTAGGTAGTGACCAGATTCCGTTGAATTTAATAAAGAGTGTTGCTGACATTATCAGCACTCGCAAATTTATCCTTTGAACAGGGAATTGTTCCTCATGAACTAAAAATAGCTCGTGTCGTGGTAACAGCTTGCATATGAATCATTATCATCCCATACAAATTCTGCCTTTTTCTCTAAAATTATTGAAAAACTTGCTTATAAAAGAGTGTACAGTTTTCTTGATAAAAATAACATAAAATGTCACCATAGATTTGGATCCGAACAGGCAGATCCACTGAATCAGCTACCCTATTGTTTGCCAAGATGTTATTAAGGCTTTAGAAGAGAAGAGGTTTGTGATTGCGACTTTCATCGATCAGAAAATGGCATTCGATACCGTTAATCATGACATCCCAATTCAGAAATTAAATCAAAATGGTTTTCGTGGATTATATAGTAAGTGGTTCCGTAGCTATCTTACTAATCGCTCGCAGTAGGTTGAACTTGCTTCTGCCAAATCACAAGTAGCTGAAATTAAGTGTGGTGTACCACAGGAGTCGGTTCTTGGTCCACTCCTGTTTATTAAATGATATTCCATTGGTTTCTGATTTATTGAAATTCATCTTATTTGCGGATGATACCACGCTAGATCTTGCAAATAGTTGTCTGATGACATGAGTGCTGTAAATGCTGAGATCCAAATGTTAGTAATTTGGCCCAACTCAAACAGACTGTCTCTAAAGGTGCAAAAAAAACTAACTTTGTTATCTTCCGTCCCAGGCAAAAGCCACGTTCTAGAGACATACCACTTGTTATTAATGGAAATGAGATTAGAGGTATCCTCAACTAGACTCCTGGGTCTCTATTGACAGACACCTCACATGGAATGATCATATTGGTGCTATTACACAGAAAATAACTCGCAGCGCCGTAATAATTCATAAATTGACACCTGTGCTGTCGTGCTCTTCTTTAAAACTACTGTACTACAGTCTTGTGTACCCATACCTAAATTACTGTGTTTTTGCTTGGATGAACACTAGCAAAACCATTCAAGGGCATCTCATTAAACTCCAGAAGAAGGTTATACATTCTTTGTCACCGTTCATCCAGGGAGCATTCTCTGCCATTGTTCGAACAACTACAAATTCTACCTTTACCGGATTTGATTTCCTTCAGAACGTGTTTTTATGCTTTTAAGCAGGAAAGCAATAATGTTGGTCATCGTTTGGCTGTCCGCAACTCCTCTGTCCATTCTCACTCCACTAGACAGCTCGGTCAACTTCATTATGAATTCCATCGCCTCCACTGAGCTAAGTAAACGATCATGAAAATGCAGAATTACTCCAATCTGGGATCAGATTTCTACGAATATTAAATCTGCCACCACTCTTCACTCTTTCTGGTGAGAAGTTTTTACCTACACCTTGCAAAATGCCTCCACTGTAATTCCATAGAGAGTTATCAAAATTTAAATAAATTATAAATTTTTCTTTCTTTTTTCTATTTTCTCTCTTTCTGTCGGTGCTTTTCTTCCTGCTTGTCCACACCTTGTCCCTCTTCCTTCTCATGTATCGTTTTTTCGTGTTTGTTGTTGTCTTTACTACGGGTCTCGCTTCAACCTGCGCTGATTTTATTTTACTAATTTGTTGTCATTAGTGTTTTTCCTTTGGCGTAAAAAAACCTCGGACTTATCATCAGCTGTACTCATGTGAACATATACTACGCAAAAGCCATTTCTGATTCTGATTCTGAACAGTATCAAAACCAAAATTAAAGAAAAAATTACAGAATATTAACCCCAACATCGACCCCTACGACATCACGTTGGTGCCGCCATGTTGTAGGCGAGGAGGTAGACAGAAGTTTTTAGTTGGAAAAGAGGGAAAAATTGAGTGGGGGGGGGGGCGGGATCGGGAGGAAGTAAAACGGCTAAGGGACGAGGAAATCGTAGCATAAGCCACTCGTGTAGAGGGGTTTATCTCGTCATTTGTCTCATCTATCTTCCCCTGCACACTTTATTTTTTTCCCTTTGCCTTCCTTCGTAGTAATTTCATCCACTTCCTCCCAAAATGGCAGCCCTGATGTGAATATTGTTGGCGTTTTAAACAATTTTAACGTTAATTCCTTCCTGTAATGACGCCAACACGTTGACTAGACTGCATTGACATACAGAGTGAGGCAAAATAACTAGTCTCAATGTAAATTTTATTTGGCGAGTGATCGGGTATGACGAAGCCATTGAAGACATTTTCAATGACCCTGAAAAAAGTATTCAAGATCGTCCGTATTTTACTACTTAATTATTATTAATTAGCCTACTAATTACTAAACCTCTTTATCATGCAATTAGAAATTCCTTTCCCCATAGAAATTTGCAACTTTGGAATTCTCTACCAAAAGATATTGTCTCGACTTCTTCAATCTTAACATTTAAACGAAATTGGATGCCTTCTTTAATAATGACACCATCTATGAATTTGACGAATACATAAATTCCATCGGAAATACCTAGGTTCTCTTACATGCTACAATCGACATGAGTATGAGACAGCGTGGGACTGTCTCCTCTCGAAAATGCCAAGGGTGGCTGAGGCGGACTCGAGCCAGGGATTTATGGCACATGAGACCGTCATGCTGACCATCCGGCTACCTTGCTCCTTAGTTTCAGCTACTAATTAATACCTCTGATAATACTTTGCCTTCGAAGCAGCACGAGACAAACCAATATGAGAGATGGAGTAGACGCAACTATCGCCAGGGCGTCGCGTAGGCTTGGAAGATGTAAGTTACGATATCAAGTTGTTTTTTTTCTGTTTGCCATGTATTGGCGCACCTCACAAGATCTCATCGTGTTATGCTAGCTATATATGTATAAAATTACTTAATTAAAAAAAAACAAAAAAACAATGCCGAATGTCTAGTTTTGAGAAACTGGGTGGTCACGCAGTTAGCAACCTGTTGGTGGTTTCCCATCTGCATGAACTAAGGAGCAGTGGCAATACACGTTACAGTCGTTGCGGCAGAGACAACGCAAGCCTGGCTTCTAGCTTCGGCTTCCGGCTTTTGGCTTCTGCTTCCGGCTTCTGGCTTTGGCCATTAAAGCGGTGCGGTAGAAAGATCACCTTTCCGCCGTTTTGTTATTTTCGTTTGTCTTATGTAGTAAGCTCTGATGTCGTGTATTTTTCATCAAAAGGGTGTATAGTTGCAGGATTTTGTTTTGTGTCAATGAAGGCCGGCCAGACGGGTCGTCCTCTTTTTGATTTCCAGCGATTCGGCCATTCGCGAGTTGGGGAGGCTAAACCAGCCAAACGACGGCTGCTTGTTTCAAATGAGTTTTTTTTTTTACCTCCGCTGCAAGATGGCGGCACACGTTGTTCGGTTGCCATGAGCAACGGACAGCGTTTGATCTTATCGATGGAGCTCCATAGAGCAGTAGCTATAACGCCATATTCACTGCAGAGCTAGCATCTGGTGCCAGTCGTTGTGTTATCTGCAAGGGGCACATGGAGGTAAAAAAAAACAACGGCGACTTTTAGTTAAGCCAACGCTATGAGAGCGGGATTTCTTAGGTCTAAAAATGCTCAATTTTTTTTTGATTTGTTGGCAGCAGCTGCAATTTTCAGCAAGTGGAATCTTTTCTTTTCCGATACAACCTTAAGGGCGCGTTTACGCAACAAGTCAATCTCGCTCGCCGAATGCTATTTGCTAGTCAACCAGATTTTATTTATGATTAGTTATATGTTGTTACTAATTAATGCGGTAATAGATATCATATAGTATGTATTATAAAAATAACACGGATAAAGAACAAAGTGCTGCAGTAATTTTAAACATTGCTACAAGATTGTTGTCATATCACGCTATTTCCAAAATTTGCTATTCTCCCTCAAAATACAGCTTTTAGCAATGATCAAACGTCGGTAGAATAAATAGCTTCTCGGAGCGAGAATTCAAAGTCCAACATGGCGTCCATTTCGTGGCTATCGAATCGAAGACAAACCATCGCATGTCGGCATACAAAAAACAGTTAGTCGTCTTGTACTGCAGTGAAAATTGTTTTCTTGTCATAAATCGATGCTCAAATGTTGCAAGCATCGTACGCCGTGTCACGAGGCACGAGGAGAAGATTTGCGTCTGCGTCGTTGCCATGGTTACTAATACGCATAGAGCGCTGTCTAGTTCTCTCTAGCGTTGCTCACAGCAAGCACAGGAATGTACAAAGAAATATAATAAATAATCATAATAAAATGTTCCGCCCCAGAATAGAGCAGTGACATTTGCCGCCATATTGGCACCAGTATGGGTTTTGGAGGGCATAACTACAAGGTGCACTACATAAAAAATGGAGGGAAAAACAACGGAAGAGCGAATTTCTTAGGCTTAAACAAACGTTGTTTTCTCCAACAACAAAAATCGCGCGTTTTAGGTCTAAGAAATCACTCTTCACAGCATCGGCTTCAGTTTGACGCCCGTCTGTTTCTCTCTGAAGTGCCCCTTGCAGCTAACCCATTAAGGCTCCAGCCTAGAGTTATATACTATAATACTACGTCGTGTCACTGCTCTATAGGGGCAAGGAAGACGGAAGGGTCTTGGGAGAATCACTAACACCAATCCTGCCGAGACAAAAGAAGGCAGCATCACAAATACAGCTGCTTAAGAAAGGTAGGCAAGTCAACACGATTAAGCAAACCCCTAAAAACACTCATCGAAGTTGCGGAGATAACAGCCTCGGGGAGGTCGTTCCTTGTTGCAACCACCCTGTTGGCAAAAAAAGCACTTAACGACAATCCAGGTTAAACCTAGAGCTGCACAATTTGAAAGAGTTCAACGTTCAGGCAAAGTTCAGGCAAAGTTCAACGGACTGTAACACAATCTTTTAATGCAACAAACAAGCCACGTGCCTCCTTAATTATTGAGTAAAAATGTGGTACGTCCTCGCGCACCTGGAAAGACGCTATGAAAGTTAACGATATTAACGCCTCTCCATGGCGCCACGGTAGAATGTCAAGAAAATACCGTGGCGCCGTCTTGTGACATTAATATCGTTAACCTATACAGCATGTTCCCAGGTGCTCTCGAAGATGTCCCAATTTTTTACTCAATAATTAAGGAGGGACGTCGTTTGTATTGTGTGTTTAAATGTATTGCTTTGTGTATTTCTTTGCTTGCTGCGAGGGAGAACTCGATAGGGCTTTAATGTACTTTAATGTACTTTCGTAGCGTAAGGGATTGGACAAAATAAGCTATTTTGCGTCTAAGAAATACGCTTTTACAGCATCGGTTTGACTAATGACGCCGTTTTATTTTTATTTTTTGATAATTGTGTAGTTTAACGAACAACTCTAAATCACTCAATTTTTTTTACTAACCGATGCCGATCTTCATCCTCTTCCCATTTTAAAAAAAAATCTGGGGGAAATGTGTTTTAAGTTGTTAAAAACATAATTGAAAACACGTAAAACGACAGCAGTAGGAAAACCTGATTTCCATCGCAATAAAAGAAACGGAAATTATTTTTCTTCCTTATTTCTTTCCAAATTACATGCCTCGCTCGCGCTGCTGCGCTCGCAACGGCTAAACACATAACATCAGAAACCGCAATCAAACTCTTTTCCACCTAAACTGAAGAACCGCCGGGAACGCGAGCAAGGCAGCCTACTTTGGAACATTACTTTCCGTTTTGTCAAAGTCACCTTTTCGTGCTACTCTGTTTCCCGGAATATGGCCGCCGCTTCAACACGGCCGGGCCGAACCGTTTTACGCGATTTAAAAACGTTTTTGGAGCTATAAAAACGTGTTTGGAGAACTAAAAAAACATTTCCCCCCATTTTTCTTATATGAAATGAGAAGAGGATGAAGCTGGGTCGATTAGCACCGAAATTGAGTGATTTGGAGTGGTTCGGTTAGCTCCATAATTACCATCCCCCCCCCCTCTCCATTTACATCCAGAGTAGCTAGCTCAACGACCGGCTCCAGATACTAGCTCCGCAGCGAATATGGTGTTAGGGCGGATTTATGCACCGAGACTTTCTCGCTCGCCGAACGTTATATCAACCGTTATTAATTTACGATTGGCGTCCAGTTTTACTAAATGAATGCGGCAATACATAAATAATTAAATGCAGTATATATAAACAGCAACAAGGATAAAGAACAAAGTGCAGCAGTAATTTCAAACACTGCCACAACATTGTTATTATTTCTCGCTGTTTCCAAAATTTGCGTATCTCGCACAAAGAACATCGTTTGGCTATGATCAAACGACGGTAGAATAAATAGCTGCATGCAGCGAGAATTAAAATTCCGACATATGGCGTCCATTTCGGGGTTATCGAATCGAAAACAAACCAACGATGCTGGCATTCAGAAATCCGTCCGCCATATTGTGGGTGCAGTAAATATTATTTTCTTGTTGTCATAAATCGATGCTGTCATGTTGCGTGCATCGTACTTTGTGTCGCGAGGCATGAGGAGATGATCTGCTTCCGTATTGTTACCATGGTTACTACGTATATACAACTCGAAAGGCGCATGCTCCGGTAAAGACGAGAAGCAGCCAGCAGATTTAGTAGTAACCAAGTAAAAGCTACAGTGAGCGAGAAATGTTACGTTGCGAATCGTTGCGTAAACGCGCCCTTATTGCTGTTCTTCTACAGGAATCAAGATTTACCTATTGTGGTTTGAAAAAAAAACTATAGAACCTTACCAGCAAACTCGTTCATTTCCAACTTCAGCTAGATACACACAGCGAAATATAATAAATAAATAAATTGCTGAAAGAGTTCGAATTTTGTGAACTCCGGAAGCACGACATTTTGCCATCTCGATTTCTTTTCCGTCTTCCCTTCCCACCTCTTTCCCCCCCCCCCCCCCCCCCCACTCCTCTCTCGACTGCATAAAACGCTAATTTCAACGTCATTCGGGAACCCCCCCAATCGTTAAATGCAAACGTCGTGAGTACGCATTTAATGATTAGCAAACCCACAATCAGCGAAATCAGGATTCTTTCACAAACGTTCTTGAGAAGTCAGAACAAAAATAACTCAAGCATTCGAAAAAAAATTGAGGGGGAAACCACCAAAGAACTCAAGGAAGCACCAACCAATTGCGCAAGAAGGCCAATAAATGGGTGCGTATTGGAATGCCGTCTCCCCAGCTATAAAAAAAAACTGCTCGGAGATTCCAAGATGGCGCTGATTTTGGTGCTTTTGAGGTGGAAGGGCGCACTTACGCAACGACTCGTCTTCGCCTTCTCGCGGCGAGAAGCTAAAAATGATCTGAAATTCCAACATGGCGGCGGTTTTTAGCTCTGCCAGCTCGCAACGAAAGCAGTCAATATATGAGTTCAGAAGAGACTAGGAAAATCGTTTCGTCAGGAGGAATTCTTTATCTTATTGGCACGGATTATAAGACTGCAAGCAATCACTCAAACGATGTCAGATTTAGCTAATCTAGGTATCGTTGTCACCATAGCAACGACGCATTTGCCATCGCGCTCAAATTCTAGCTGCGAGAATGCAAAGGCGAGTCTAACAGTATTAGACAACAATGGCAGATATCGAGTAAACTGTTTCTAATATAGGAATTCCTCATCTCGAATCTCGGGTTGATCTTGGTGGAAAAGCACATCTCTACCTTTCATTAGAATCTGATCACCTCCGTTTATTTTAATTAGAGAATTTATAAGTAATTCATTTATACATACTACGGTAAGAAAGTTGTTTCCTGATAAAAACAAGGCCCACAATTGACACAAAACAAGCAAAAAATTTTAATTTTCAGCATGAGTATCCATGTCTTGATCACAAAAATGATGATGAAAACGCAAAAAATACAAGGTGATGAACGAGAGATGGTATCAAACATGGCTGACTGATGCAGGCTGTCTCTTTCATTTCCTCGTATTTTAGTGTTATCATCATCATTTTTTGTGAACATGGATACTCATGCTAAAAATTAAAAATTTTGCTTGGATTGTGTCAATTGTGGGCCTTGTTTTTATCAGGAAACAACTTTTTCACTGATCGTACCCTGTCTACAAATTATTTTTTTGTTACAAGCTGCAAACCTATTTATGGAGCTCATTCGGTTTTCGTCTCGTAATTCCACCTAGTGAATTCCTAGCCGCAAGGATAAGTAGCCTACGCATCATAATGCGTCTGTAGATCAAGTTAGTTGGATTGCAAGGAAATTTCAGAAATGTAGTCCCTATTCAACATTTCCTAAAGAAAGAAATAATTAAAAGCACGTCTGCTTTCCAAGTTCTTCGTTCCGGAAAAAAAGTAATTATATGCTAAAAGGATGGTTTCCACTGTCGCATCAATTTTGCGCATCTTAACGTAAACCCGGACAATGGATGAAATTTCAAGAAGTGTCTTTGTAGTTTTTTTTCCGCATTGTGTGACGTACAAAAGCTATTACGCATCACTGAGTTTAGTTAGGAGAACCGCTTTAGGGACAACTGCATTTAGTGCCGTTCGTTATAACGTTTTCAGTACTGCTTCGTGGTGCAGCAAATATGTAGCTGTAGAAACGAAATGCAAACAGAATTAGTGCCTTTTTTTTTGGTAGGATGTTATGGTTCTGATGTTTGTCTGCGTTGTTTGCTGTATACAAACGTAGCTTGAAAGGCTATCAAAATCAGCAAGGGCGTAAACGTTCATTGGGGCACTTCCCCCTACCCCTACACCCCATACCAACACCCCCCCCCCCCTAATTTTCTTTCGGGGAATACTACAATTTTCGGTCGGGAATATCTGCAAGGTTTCTGGGGACAAAACGGTTAATCATATGGGCGATGAAAAGTAGCGAAGTAGCTCTAAAAAATTAAAAAAATAATATAAAATTTTTTTCTTTTGCCCTTTTTTTTATCAAGTGTGCTCCCCCCCCCCCCCCCGCCCCATCGCCCTCCTTTATTTTTTGAAAGTATGAGTACTCCTATGAAAAGCAATGACTTTATTTAAAGCATCTTATAAGTTGTGGCAATGAAATTAAAAATGACAGAGATGTGAAAACTCTATGTGTACTATACTTTGGTGTATTTTTATTAACATTTTTCACGGTTCGTATAGGCTTAGAAGAGATAGGACTGCAGAGTGTAGGACTTAGGAACTTCCTATGTAGTACAGTACAGGCAGCTCTTCCTAGGCCGGCATAGATAGCTATTGTATGACCAGCCCCTGTGATCAGTATGGTACCTAGAGAGTGCAACAGGTGATTTTCTGATTGCTCCTCGCATTAGGGAAAAATTACTATACATATTTAAACTAGGTTGGCCTTTCCAAATAGAACCTTGGCGAATAGTGAAAACTCAATAAAATAAATTGAAGAAACAAAAAATAAATAAATAGAAACAGGCTTATACAAACTAGCTGAAGCCCGTGGGTGGTGTTTGATGCACCGTTTGAAACGTTGGGACGGTTTTCTCTCATGTGTTTGTTGCAGAAGGCGTGTATCCCGTCTATATATTTTTGCACCGCTTGGCTAACAAACGCTGAATTTCGTTCGCTCCGCTCGCTCAATCGGCGCCTCCCCTGCTCCGGAGTCCACGCACTTACATAGAAATATTTCCAGCTGAAATGTACAAAGGCTTATTTCTTTATTTTCAAACTTTGAATTCCAAACTTTGAATTCCAAACTTTGAATTTTCCAAAGCGGTTTAATATTAAGTTGCATATACATGTATATATGCTTATGCGGATGACACCAAACTATCCAGTATCACTGATAACACGTTGCAGGCTGAAATGTTACAGGCGTCCCTGGATGTTGTTTATGATTGGACATGTACGTGACACTTCTGATTGCTTTTGACAAATGTCATGCAATGTATATGGGCCACAACAACCCTCGCAAAAAGTACTTTCTTAGCGATGTAGACGTTAACACAGTTAGTTCTCAAAAGGATCTTGGGGTTATTTTTTGTGATAACTTGAAATTTGGAAAGCACTGAATTGAAATTGCCCATAAGGCCCACTCGCGAGCAAATCTGATTTTTAAATGTTATAAGGCGAGCCCTGCATGCGTGCTTATTAAGGCTTTTAATGCATTTGTTCGCCCCATTTTAGAATACAGCAGTTAAGTGTGGAAGTGTGGAAGTGTGAACCCACTCCTAGTTAAAGATGTAAACAAGATTGAAGCCGTCCAACGCAGGTTTACTAAACGATTGCGTGGAATGGGTGGACTTACCTATGGGCAAAGACTTAAAATGCTCGGTATTTGAAACTTTAGAAGGGCGGATTTAAAATTAAAATTAAAATTAAATTAAATTTAATTAAATTAAAATTAAATTAAAATTAAATTAAAATTAAAATTGATCTGAGGTGCTGTTATAAGCTCATTTGGGGCCTTACCCGTTCAGGCCCAGATCCCCCCCTTTGTTAAGCTGAAGGAAGGAAGACCTCCTAGGGCACATCCACTTCAAATTGTATGAGATGCTGCCAGACTTAATTGTAGACAGTATTCTTTTATTCTTAGAGTTGGGCGGATTTGGAACGCATGCCATGTGAAATTGCTATGGCTCCTTCATTGCCAAGTTTTAAAGCTAAGCTTAAGGGTTTGCCTGCAAGTTATTTTGACAATCTTGTTTTTAAATGTTGCATTTTCTCTTGATTTGTAAACACACTGGAAGGCTATAAGTGGCCTTGTGCCCATTCCTTTCCTTTTACGAATGGAAAAAGGTTATTATTATTATTAGCGTCGAGAAACCATGTTTTATGCCAATTAAGACCTCACATATGGAGATAAGTAAAGTATCTATAACAGCACACCATAATGATTGTTTAATGACAAATTGTAATTGCAAACAAATTACTACTGTAAATAGAACAAAATACTTAAGACTTGACATTGATATGAATTGGAAATTTTACCAACACATTGAGGATTTGAAAAATAAAATTAGAAGAAATATACCACTACTGTATAAAATTAGAGATATTTTAGATATTCACACTAAGAAATTAATATATGAAACTTATATTATGTCTAATGTGAGGTATGCTTTAACCATTTATGCAACAACGTCGAAAGGACTAATAAAAGTTCACAAAAAGTATTAAACAAAGCAGCTAAAATTCTCTTTAATAACAATAGAATTAAAAAGAGTACAAAGGAAACGTTAACTGAAAACAAACTCATGACTTTAGAAATGTTAATGGATTTTACTGTAATAGTGCAAAATTACAAGAAAAAAGATTGGAAAGAAATTATAGTGAGAGCTGTAAGAAATAATAATAATTGGTTAAGGATGCCTTCATACAGAAATTCATATGGGAAACGTACAATGAGCTACATAATTCCAAAAGTATTTAATAAATTACCAGTAGAATTAAGGAACTTAGATTATAACTTTAGGAAAGAAATAAAAAAATGGATTTTAAAATAAGGCTTTATTATTATTGTAATCTTAATAAATAAATAAATAAATAAATAAATAATGTTCACCACAATTAACGTGGTAGGTACCGGAAGGGTGTTGAACCACTAACACCGGACCAACAAGATAGTGGGAAACATGACTGTTCTTCGGGCCAAAATCAAGGTAAAGATGGTCGTTTGAGGTAGGAATGCAGTGGTTCATTGTTTAGCATTCTACGAAAGCCAGTTAACGTGTTCATATTAACCGTCGCAGCACCAAGGGCATTCCAAATTGGGACGACACGGACCGAGAAGAAATTTCGGCGACAGTTAAGGTGCGAGCCCTGCACAGATAACTTCCAGGGGTGTCCCCTAGTCATTTGACCGTTTGGAGCTTTATCGAAGAAAGGGAGATCAACAGAGATGAGACCGCGCAGGATCTTGTACGTTAGGATGAGATCAAACTTAATTCTCCGCAACTCGAGTAATTCGAGGCCAGTCCTTTGGAGGCGTTCTAAATGATCGATGTTGCGCAAGCCCGGTAGACTCTTAGTAAAGCGGCGCTGTACCAACTCAATTTTGTCGATATCCTTTAATAGGCTAGGAGACCACACCGGGGTTGCATACTCGAGTAATGGTCGAACAAACACCTTAAAAGCCTGGATTCTAGTATTTGTGTTGCCAGATGTGAAGCATCTATTGACAATTGCTAAGCGACGAAAGGCTAAAGCACTAATTTTCAGACAGTGTAATGAAGGCTTCAGATTCCTGGTAAACCAGATCCCCAGGTCTCGTACTTCGTCAACCGAAGGCAAGGTTACATTCTCCAACTGAAAACTATGACAAAGGTTATGTGTACCAACATGAAAAGATAAACATTTATGAGTCGAGAGTGGTAACTGCCAGAAATTTGACCAACTAACCACCTTCATGATTTCAGCTTCTAAATCGGGTTGTTGAAATGTGGTTACATTTGCAGCCCCAATTTTTAGGTCATCTGCGAACTTGTATCCGAATGTATTGACATTATTAAAAGTTAAGTCGTTTAAGTATATCACGAAGAGTAAGGGACCGAGGACCGAGCCCTGAGGGACACCACTAGGAACCTTCACCTGTGAAGAGAGAGAGCCACCAATAGACACCTGCTGTGTGCGATTTTGTAAAAAAGCAGATAGCCAACCCCAAAGACTGCCGCCGATGCCACATGTTTGAATCTTAAATAGAAGTTTACGATGGATTACAGACTCAAAAGCCTTCTTAAAATCGAAATAAATGGTGTCTGATGGGATACCAATATCAAGGGCACAGGTCCACTGGTCGAGGACAAGGAGTAACTGATGAACTGCGGACCGTTTCGGGATAAAGCCGAATTGGTCTTGGCTAATAATAGAGTGCTTACCGAAGAACATAAGAATTTCATCCCTGATAATTGATTCCATAATTTTACAAGCTACGCAAGTCAAGGCGATTGGCCTGTAGTTCTGCGGATCAGAAGGAGAACCCTTCTTGAATATCGGGATGACAATGGCCGAGTTCCAGATCACAGGGAGACGACTCTGGGCGAAGGAGAGCTTAAACAACATGGATAAAGGATAGCAAATTTCGAAAGCAATTTGTTTAAAAAGAAAAGCAGAGAAGCCATCAGGTCCGCAAGAATGACTTGGCTTAATTTTTTTAAGAGTTGTAGTTATACTATCGCAAGAAAAATTTACATGGGTACATGTTTCATTTGGACGTACAATAGGGCATACAGACGGATTTAAGTTTAAGTCCCCATCATCGATCATGTTATTTGCAACAAAAATGGAACTTAGAGCCTCAGCCTTAGCGTTGTTATCCGTAATAAATGTATTTCCTATCTTGAAAGGTGGTAATGATCGTGAAGAGGCAGTTTTTTGTTTGTAAAGTCTAAACAGTGCCGCCTGATAGTCTTTAGTATACTAACACTGTAGTCTTTATTGTAGTCTTTATTTTAGTCGTTTTGTAGAAATTCTGTATATTGTAGTTTAATAATATAATAGTTTATAATTTAGAGAATTTTGTGTAACACTGACTTCTGACTTTTACCATGTATTGTATTTTGTTAATGTGCACATACAAACCCCTTGGTTTCGTGCAAAGTGTGGAATAAATTATTATTATTATTATTATTATTATTATTATTATTATTATTATTATTATACCCGAAGCTTCAGTTTATTGCCATCAATCATTCCATTCACAATCATCAAATACCCTCACTATTAGAAGAGATTGTTATAAATAGTCACCAACCATTTCGCATTGTTTGTGCTGGCTGGTGGCTCGGGTAGCTGTTGTGTCCGTTGTACAACACTGGCTGTACTATAACTCGTTTTTATTACTGTAGGTACAAAATCATGTTTAATTACTACAGGTATAATACAGGTTTAATGCAGGTCTAATTACTATCAGCTTAATACTGTCGTATCTTCTAAATAGTGTAGAGGGAAAAGTAATCCAGGTGTTAACACTCTAACAACCTTTCTTGAGTTATTATTATTATTTGTTTGTTTGTATATGTTTATTTCGGTGAACACTTTACTGTTCCAGTAAATAAGTGGAGGAGTATACAGGACCTACTCGATTTTTTTTTTCAGTTTCAATTTGTTAGAAAGGCATGGCTGTATGAGATTAAATGTCATTATGAATATTGCCTAGTTCCCAGCTCCACGGCAATGTGGACTCCGGTTCACAATCGTCATTGGTTAGACGGAAGTCAGCCGTTACGGAAAAAGGATCAAATAAAAAGCTTTCACTCACAGGGACTCGTCGTCTCGTCGCTTGCGCACCGCATAGATACAGAGTACTATAGAGCAGCATCATGTGACGCCATATTGGCTACAAGAATGATAGCTGCAAGGGGCACTAGATTAAAATGGAGGGTTAAACAACGGCAC